>JAKJMR010016320.1:25950-49030 GCA_024449315.1 Daboia siamensis
GGGCTCCCCTCCTGTGAAAACGCTGCTGCGGTCTCTCATGCCTTTCATTATTTTTTATGATGATGAGGGAATTGCAGGAAAAAGGTTGGGCTGGCGAGCTCGAGGCTTGCAGGAGGGAGGCGCCATGCGATTGGATGGCTGGAGAGAAGCCGAGCAGGCAAACTTAAACAAAGAAAGCAAAAGAGAGGAAAAGAAACAGCGGGTAGAGGGGGGAAACATCCCATTTCATCTGACACAAACTCTGTGCTCAAGCTGGAATGGGGAGGGGGATGAGGAGGAGGAAGAGCAGTGATTGACAAACTGCCAGCCAAACTCTTTGGGAGAGGGGGCGCAGAATAGAGAGGAGGTCAGCTTGCCTTGGAGAGGGAGAGAGGAGCCCTCCTTGTCTGCCTTTTGTTCTCTCTTTGTCTGTCCTATTCCCCTCGCTGCTCCCCCCTTCATCCTCCTCCTCCCCCCGAAGTAAACTGCATGCAAAAATTCCACAAAAACACTCAAATTCTGCAGCAAGCTGAGATAGGCAAGTCCGAGCAGCAGCTTTGGAAGATTTGCTGCAGCAATTCCTTGTCCCCATTGGCCTCTACCTCTGCTCCCTCGGAACAGTCTTTTCCAAGGGGAGGAGAAGCCAGGACGGCAGAGCCGTCCATACCAGAGCTGGATGGCAGCAGGGCCGGTGCATGTCTCACCTTAGGGCGGCTCTACTCTTCAATCAAGCCCCCTGTTGTGTGCATGTGCATGAGCGTGTGCATGCATACACACATTTTGCTGCTCCCCAGGTTTTTTTTGAGGGAACCAGTTCCAAGTAGCTCTTTCACTGTTTCAGATTGCCGACCCCTGGGGAAGACCATAGCCTTGACTATATACACTTTGTTGGCAGGGTGATGTCTCTGCTTTTTAGTATGCTGTCTAGAATTGCCATAGCTTTCCTCCCCAGGAGCAAGTGTTTTTTAATTTCTTGGCTGCAGTCCCCATCTGTGGTGATATTGGAGCCTAGGAAAATAAATCTATCACTACCTCCATTTTTCTCCCATCTATTTGCCAGGAATTGAGGGGGCCAGATGCCATGGTCTTGGTTTTCTTAATGTTAAGTTTCAAGCCAACTTTTGCACTCTCCTTCTTCACCCACAACAAGAGGCTCTTTAGTTCCTCTTCACTTTCTGCCATTAGAGTGGTATCATCTGTACACCTTAGGATGTTGATATTTCTTCCGGCAATCTTAATTCCAACTTTTGATTCATCTAGCCCTACCTTTCTCATGATGTGCTCTGCATATAAGTTAAATAGGCAGGGCAACAGTATACAGCCTTGCTGGACTCCTTTCCCAATTTTGAACCAATCAGTGGTTCCATGTCCAGTTCTCACTGTTGCTTCTTGACACACATATAGGTTTCTCAGAAGACAAATAGTCTGGTACTCGCATCTTTTTAAGAACTTGCCAAAATTTGTTGTGATCCACACAATCAAAGGCTTTAGCATAATAGATGTTTTTCTGGAACTCTCTAGCTTTCTCCATGATCCAGCGTATGTTGGCAATTTGATCTCTAGTTCCTCTGCCTCTTCGAAATCCTGCCTGTACTTCTGCTAGTTCTCGATCCACATACTGCTGGAGTCTAGCTTGTAGGATTTTAAGCATAACTTTACTAGCATGTGAAATGAGTGCAATGGTGTGATAGTGTGAACATTCTTTGGCACTGTCTTTCTTTGGAATTGGAATGTAAACTGATCTTTTCCAATCCTGTGGCCACTGTTGAGTTTTCCAAATTTGCTAGCAAATTGAGTGTAGCACTTTTACTGCATCGTCTTTTAAGATTTTGAATAGCTCAGCTGGAATATTTCACCTCCACTAGCTTTGTTGTTGCTCAGCTTTCCTAAGGCCCATTTCACTTCACATTCTAGGATGTCTGGCTTGAGGTCAGTGACCACCTCACTGTGGTTATCAGGGACGTTAAGTTCATTCTTGTATAGTTCTTCTGTGTAAGTTTGCCACCTCTTCTTAATCTCTTCTGCCTCTGTTAGGTAGCTGCCATTATGGTCCTTTATCATGCCCATTTTTGCATGAAACGTTCCCTTCATCTCTCCAATTTTCTTGAAAAGATGTCTGGTCCTCTCTATTCTATTGTTTTCTTCTATTTCTTTGCACTGTTCATTTAAGAAGGCATTCTTATCTCTTCTAGCTATTCTCTGGAATTCTGCATTCAGTTGTGTATATCTTTCTTTTTCTCCCTTGTCTTTCACTTTCACTCAGCTATTTGCAAAGCTTCCTCAGACAGCCATTTTGCTTTCTTGCATTTCTTTTTCTTTGGGATGGTTTTAGTTGCTACCTCTTGTACAATGTTGCGTACATCCATAGTTCTTCAGGCACTCTGTCTATCAGATCTAATTCCTTAAATCTATTTGTCACCATCCATAGTTCTTCAAGCACTCTGTCTATCAGATCTAATTCCTTAAATCTATTTGTCACCTCTACTGTATTTTTGTCAGGGATTTAGTTCATACCTGAGTGGCCTAATGCTTTCCCCTACTTTCTTCAGTTTAAGCCTAAATTTTGCAAGGAGAAGCTCATGGTCTGAGCCACAGTCAACTCCTGGTCTTGTTTTTACTGACTGTATAGAGCTTCTCCATCTTTGGCTGCAGAGCATATAGTCAATCTGATTTCTGTGTTGACCGTCTGGTGATGTCTATGTGTAGACCCGTCTCTTGGGTTGTTGGAAAAGAGTGTTTGCTATCACCATCGTATTCTCTTGACAAAATTCTGTGCCCTTCTTCATTTTGTACTCCAAGGCCAAACTTGCCTGTTATTACGGTTATCTTTTGGCTTCCTACTTTAGCATTCCAATCCCCCACGATGATAAGGACTTCATTTTTAGCACTTCATAGAACCGGTCAATTTCATCTTCTTCAGCACCGGTGGTTGAGGCATAGACTTGGACTACTTTGATATTGAATGGTTTGCCTTGGATTCGCACTGAGATCATTCTGTCATTTTGGGGATTGTATCCCAGTATTGCTTTTCCTACTCTTTTATTGACTATGAAGGCTACTCCATTTCTTCTGAGGGATTCTTGCCTGAAGTACTATACCTGATGATCATCTAAATTAAATTCACCCATTCCTGTCCATTTTAGTTTGCTGATTCCTAAGATGTTGATGTTCAGTCTTGTCATCTCTTGTTTGACCATGTCCAGCTTGCCTTGATTCATGGATCTTACATTCCAGGTTCCTATGGAGAAAAAAATCTTTACAGCATCAGACTTTCCTTTCACCTCCAGATACATCCACAGCTGAGCGTCCTTTTGGCTTTGGCCCAGTAGCTTCATTCTTTCTGGCACTACTAGTAGTAGCCCTATGCTCTTCCCCAGTAGCATATTGGATGCCTTCCAACCTGAAGGGCTCATCTTCCAGCATCATACCTTTTTGCCTTTTGGTACTGTCCATAGGATTTTCATGGCAAAAATACTGGTGTGGTTTGCCATTTCCTTCTCCAGTGGATCACATTTTGTCAGAACTCTCTACTATGACCTGTCCTCTTGGGTGGCCCTGCACGGCATAGCTCATAGCTTCATTGAATTACACAAGCCCCTTCACCACGACAAGGCAGTAATTCATGAAGAGGATATAGATTCTTACCGTCTACCATAACAAACTAGTAAAAGAATACAATATTCTTATTTCAATATTTATGCTTCTAGTTTTTATATAACCAAAATTTTATTTATCCCAAGTCATTACAATATCTTATATTCATAATACATGTTCTATCCATTTGGATATGTTCTATTTTAAATCTCATATTTAAAAATCTCAAAACCCCAATCCTTTTCAGTCTTATCCTAGTTTTTTTTCTTTGCCAAATCATCTTGTGTGTCTTTGCTTTTAAATTATCCAATAGATCTCCTTGTGTTGTTGTGGCTATTGTTTGGTGTTGAAAAGAGCATCCAACTTCTGTTTTCTTAAGAGGACTAGCTGATCTAGCAGGTCGTCTCCTTCTTTTTCCATCTTGATGTGATTGTCCTTAAGTGTTTTTCTTCTTGTTTATCTGTTTTTGTTTTTGATCTTCAGATTCCTTCTAGTTTATAAAAAAAGGCTGCTTTCTTGTTTTTTCCTGCTTCTTCTTATTTCATCACCAATTGTAAGAAGAGTTTGGACAATCACTTTTAGCATACAAAGAGTTTGTTCTGGTCTTCCTCTGTAGGAAAAAAATCATTCCTGTTCTTCTTCCATTATAGTATATTAAACTAAAAGCTTACAGTCAGAGAGTCCACTAAGTGAGGAGCTGAGCTGAGTTCCTTGCAGCTGGTGTTTCAAGGTTGCTTATATCTTATCTATTTTCAAAGCTATCAACAACTCTCTTAAAAAAATAACAGGTTACAATCTCAGGTTTAGCCAGCCGATGTCACCCCAGAATTGTTTGGATCTTTTCAGTTTTTTTTCCTTCTATTTTAAGAAAAAAAACAACACATCCAGATCTTCAATAAAAATAAAGAGTAAAAATCAGAGAACAATAAAGAGTAGAAAGTTACAAATCTTATAATCCACCAATTTTAGGAAGTAGAGTTCCAATTAGGATCCCTGTATTTTTCCAACATTTTAAGCTCCCCTAGGTAGTCAATCACCACTGTTTCTGGAGGAAGGGCTAAAATTTCCCTTCCCTCACCACAGAGGGGAAAGTACTTTAGCAGTTTATGCAGGTAAGTAAGTAATTAGGATGTAAGAGAGGTAGATCTCACCCAGTCTCTTCCACGCTGCTTTAGATGGTAGATGTGACTTTGGCTGTTAGCAGCCTAGAGACAAGCCATATTTCTATGGCCGGTTATTTTGTCTGCCAGTTTGGAGAGATTTGCTGACTCTAATGGGAGAGTTGCTGCTCTCCTGTGGTCCTGCTCTATGGGGTGACTTTCAACCCTTTTCAGGGTCCCCCAGCAATGCAAAATTGGATGGGGAAGACAAGAGCCATCTTCTGCAGGTCCATGGCGGTCATACAGCAAACCGGAAGTCTCAACTCCGGACAGTCTTCTATGTCCTGTTTTAACCCTGGCCACCAAAATTGTCAATGGATGAGGTGAAGTATTTTTAAATATCCAAAGTGCCCAGCCTGTTTTACATCATGGCCATGACAGAGGATGTTAAGGTGGAGGGTCTTGGGCAAGTACAGCTTTCCCCCTTTGTAAGCCATGCTATCCCTGCAAGTTAGGGAGGTTTGATTGTCCTTGAACCATTGGTCAGTGTGGAGCTCTCATTGTATTTTCTTTGCCCCAGGGTGATTGGGGGCTCTTGAAGGTGGGACTCTGCTTGGCTTGAGTTGAGAAGCAGTTTGTGGAGTGGAAATAATTGCTTCCTTAACCTCTTCACGGTGGCTGTTGTACTGGGGCAGTCTGGATAAAGCATCAGCTAAGAAATCCCCCCCCCAATTTCACTTTAGGGTGAAATTAAACTGGTTAAAGTATTGCACACATTGTACTTGTTCTGGGGACAATTTGTGGGGAGTTTTCAGTGCTTCTAGATTTTTGTGATCAGTTCATACTTTGAAAGGCACCTTGCTCCCTTCTAGATACTGTCACCAGTTTAATAGAGCCCATTGGATCTCAAAGGCTTCCTTCTACCACATAGCCCACTTCCTCTCGCACTCAGTGAATTTTTTTGAGGTGTAAGTGCAGGGTTGTAGGGTCCCACTCTGGTTCTTTTGCAATAACACAGCTCTGATGGCCACATCGCTGTCATTAGCCTGAATCACAAAGGGCTTCCCTGGCCAAGAATGCTTTAAAACCGGTTCTACCACAAATAGCCTTTTTAAATTCTCAAAAGTGGTTTGACAGTTCATAGTCCATGCTAATGGTTGCCCAGATGTGGCTTTCCTCCCTCCTTGCCTGTTTTCAGTAATTCCATTAGGAGTAAGGCAATTTCAGCAAAGGAGGGGATGTGTTGTGATTCAGTGTCAGCCTGTGCTCCCAGCAGCTGAGTCTGAGGAATCTGAGGAGGAGGAGGAGGGATTTGGAGAGCCTTTGGTGTCAGAGGGAGGCTCTGATGCATGCAGGACTCTCAGCCTGGCCCCTCCAGTCATGTTCCTCATGAGGCTCAGCTGTGTGAGGAGGAGGTGTCAGACTCAGAGGAGTCACAGCTGAATCTGTTCAGAGATGCTAGAAGCAGAAGGCAATCCAGCAGAGTAGAGCAGAGAAAATCAATGAGGCAACTCAGTGAAAAGAGGAGAAGGCATTGAGAAGCCACACCTTGGGACAGATAATAAAAGGGTAAGGTTTGGGTGGTGCTGGTTTCTGAAGGCAACCATCTGTAGACATTCAAAGAGAATCCTGGTCTGTTCTTGCTAATCTGTTTGACTCTTGTTTGACTCTTGTTGCATGTTTTGAATCATGTATTTTTGGTTGAAGAAAATATTCTCCTGTTTTTTTGTTTGAAAGACTTTATTATTTGAAATAGTAAATAAATTTGGGTTGGGTTTTTTCCAGCCTATTGATTGTTAAAAGGAAAAAGGGGTTGTCCCTGACACACAAACAGGGCCGGTCATAGGTTGGAACAGAACAGGATGAACTGGCGGTAGAAGTTGGTGAATCCTAGAAAGCTCTGGAGTTGTTTGTGAGTCTTTGGGGGCTGCCATTCAATTACGGCTTTCACTTTGGTCAGGTCCATTTCAATGCCTTTGCTGGAAATTCTGTAGCCAAAATAATCTAGTCGGGTCTGGTGAAACTCACACTTTGATAGTTTATCATAAAGTTTGGCATTCAACAGTTTCTTTAGCACTTCTCTCACTAGTTTTACGTGGTCAGCCATATTAGTGCTGTATATCAGGATGTCATCAAAATACACCAAAACCCCTTTGTATAAATTGTTATGTAGTACCTGATTGATCAGCTGCATGAAGGCAGCTGGAGCCCCCTGTAGTCCAAACGACATGACTTTAAATTGGTAGCTCCCCATGGGATAATTTAAGGCAGTCTTCCACTCATTTCACTCCTTTATCCTCATCCGGTAATATGCCTCTCTCAAGTCCAACTTAGTGAAGACACTCCCCTTTACCAGGTGGGTTAGTAAGTCCTTCAGGAGGGGGAGGGGTATTTGTTTTCCACATTCACAGTGTTCAGACCTTTATAATCCATGCAGAGATGAAACAAAACAATCCATCTTTTTTTTTCTTTAAATAACACTGGGGATCTCACAGAAGACTTGGCCTGTTCGATAAATCCCTTCTCTAGGTTCTTGTCCATATACTGTTGCATCTTCTCCATTTCAAGGGGAGACATAGCATACATTCTTGGTCATGGGAGTTTGGCTCCTGGTAACAGTTCAATAGAGCAATCATTGGGTCAGTGGGGAGGCAGGGTATCACATTCTTTCTCACTAAATGCTAGGTCCCGGTACTTGCTGGGGATGAGTGGCTGACCTAGTTGAGACAAGGCAGATATTTGCGCTAGCTCATTGGGTTGAGTTATGGGGGGCTTGGGTACTATAGGTAACCTCATGGTCCTCATTCCCTTCTCCCACCAGATAAAAAGCTTCCATTTGTCTAACCAGGCTAGCCCTAGGATCACAGCTTCAATCTTTTTCAGAGCCACCATGAAACGAATGAACTCCCAGTGCTCATGAATTCCTAAGCATAGGGGTTCAGTCAATTGCATGATTAAAGTTCCTCCCATTAGAGAAACCATCAGCTTGCTCAAACCGATGAGCAGATCAGCTTTTCTTTCAGCTTGGATCTTGTCCCCATCTGAGAGACCTGAAAATGTTTCTTCTCCACTGGCATACTGGCCTGCACTCCCTCCTCTAAGGTAGCAGCCATTGCTGGGGTGCTGGTTTCAGGCACTCCTTCCTTCTCCATGTTGAGATCTTCCCCAAATCTTTGTCAGTCTATCCTTCAATTCTAGGGACAGTGACTGGGGCTTGGGATCCCAAGATAGTTAGGTAAAGATTGGAGTTTTTGGTTTAATGTCATGGTTCTGACAGATGAAACTCTTCAAAAGAACTTAGAGGCATTGTTTACTTTAAAGAATCTTTTATTTAAATTACAGGCTAGATGGAAAGAGGACCAGAAAACTGGTTTTTTGATGACTGATGAAAATTTGGTAAAACAAATTAGAGATCAAGGTCAAGCACATATAAAAAGGATATATAATGCATTGTTAGAAATTGATTCAGAAACGGAACTTGTTAAAGACTGTATGATAAAGTGGGCTCAGAATTTTCAAGAAGTTATAACAATGGATATTTGGGAAAAGATCTGGGTTAGAAATGTAAAATTCACACAGACTCAAAATTTAAGAGAGAATTTTTATAAAATGTTTTATAGTTGGCATTTAGATCCTAAAAAATTAGCAAGTATGTATCCGAACTGTCAGCCCAAATGTTGGAGGTGTGGTTGTGAGGATGCAATGTATTTTCATATATGGTGGACTTGTAAAAAGGTTAAAGTTTTTTGGATCAAAATTTGGTGGAATATGCAAAAGATATTTAAGAAAAGGATAAAGTTTTCTCCGCAATTGTTTTTATTGGGTATTATTACAGATACTGCTGTTATAGATATTAAGTTGATGTTGAATTTAATTATGGCAGCGAGACTCTTAGTAGCGCAATATTGGAAGAAGGAAGAACTGCCGACTATAGAAGAGTGGACTTTAAAAGTTTCTAACTTGGCGGAAATGGCAAAGATTTCAGTGTATTTGAAAGACCAATCGCAACAGAGATACATTGTGGAATGGAGGAGATGGATTGATTATATTCAGAATAAATATGGGACTAAAAAGTTTCACTTAGCACTTGAATAAGTAGTGGATTTATATGATGTATAATTAGTTAGTAGTTACTTTATTAATATTTTGACGATGGAGAGTTAAAGTGCGATAGAATTTAATGTTTTATTGTTGTTAGCATATTTTAGATTATGTTTGTTTGTATTTTTATACCCTGTATTCAGCTCTGGGAAGTCGGGGAGGGGAGGGTATGGGGAGGTTGGTGAGAGGGGAGGGGGAGGAGGGGTTTTTTTTCTATTTAAAATTGTATTGTAAAACTTTTCAATAAAAAAAAAAGAATCTTTTATTTGAGAAACAAAGTATCGGCACTACATAGTTGAAACCAAAAACTAAATTCCCCTCCCCTGGATACAAAGTATCAAAGCACAATTCCCTCCTCCAATAAACAGTCATAAATCACATTCCCCAATTAGCTTGAAGCATGGGCTTTCTCTCCACTTTCCAGCCTGCCAAAACTCTATCAACTCTGGGCCCAATGACCTTGGATTCACATAGCTGAGTTATTATTGTTATGACTAGCTGGACTTTCATCCACATTCCCCCTCCCAGCATCAACTAGCTTTATAAGCAATAGAAAAAAATGGCTACATTTCCATCTGTTGTCAAAGCAAGAACATCCGATGTTAGAGCCTTGACAATAAATATACTGTATGAAGAACACGTTATAATAATTTATCCATGATATAAGTAAGGCAATGCTAAAAGTTGCCAGGTGTGACCAATTTAGGAATATTTGTGGCTAGCATACTAAATACAACTGCATAAATTTGCTTCTTATCATTGCTCCTATCTAGAAGTCCTTGGGTCAAGGAGCATTCCTTACCTGTCAATGTACTCTGTATGTTGAAATACAATAGCTTCTGCAAGAATGGAATTCCAATCCTGTCTTATTTTTTTTCTATTGACCTATAGCACCTACATCTGGCATTTAATTTCAGTTTAATAATCTGATTTTACTGATGTATTCAGTGCATACCAAATAACGATGTGTAATAATGAACATGGAAGTGAAACTGTAATTGAAGAAGAAGGCATGTAACATGAAAATAACCAGAACTGCCTGTTTCTATGAATGCTAAAATAGGAGAAGTAAGTTCACAAAGAACAACTGGATGTTTAAAAGAACAGAAGCAACTCTGAGTAGGTCTATGCTTTTTGCCAACTTATATTATCCTCAACCTGATACCTTCCAGGTAAGTTCTGTTACATGGCATTTTAGAATTGCAGGAAGGCATGCCCTTTCTCCTTATAGTTACTATAATCCAGCATTCCTCTGCCCTGGTGGCATCTGGATCTGTTCAATTATAGTTCCTTTTATTTCCAGTTAGCATGGCCATTAGATGTACTGGTTAAGACACGGGTGTCAAACTTGCAACATCACGTGACATGTCGCGATGTATTGTGACTTTTCCCCCATTGCTAGCAATGGGATGGGCGCAGTTTTGGCATGATGGATCCAGCCTGTGGGCTGGCAGTTTGACACCCCTGGGTTAAGGTATATACATCTGGATGCCAGATTGGAGCAGCCTAACTCTTTATGTGTAAATTGAATAAAAAAAGTGCTGTAAGAATCAGAAAGATTGAATGTCAACTAATAAAAATGGCTCGAACTTCTAGAAGACTGAAAGACCTTCTAATGTTTTAAATCAAAAAGCATTGGGCTTCTATTCCTCTTTTTCCTCAATAAATTTTGTAGTGGTTTTGTTATAAGGACAAAAAATAAATGGCAAAAGATCATGGGAGATTAATATAGGAAAATGATTATGTTTTTCCATATACAGTCCAAACAATTTTCTAATGAAATGAAACATAGAAATTGCACAATGAAATCTTTGCTTAAGGGCTGAATAGTTGGATACATGCGATTTGGAACAGCATCACTCCTATTCTTCAAAATGCTACTATGTTGCCTGCTTCCATTATGAGTGCATCTTTATGAATATCATTTATTTATTACTGTAATAGCTATATTGCTTTATCAAACTCAAATATTTCACAAACAGCTTAAATCTCCAGTAATTTTGGATAGTGCTATGATATTTCTTTCTGATTGGGGGAATATATAGCAGAATAAATATAACTGGAAAATTTACAGACCTGAGTGCTGTTCTCAACTGCAAGGTACTAAATATTTTCAATCATTTCTTTTCATTACAGTATCTGAGTACTAATGTCACTGTGAAGAATTCAGTATTAGGAGGCTAACATTTGCCTTTGGTTAATGAGGAGTTTAGATAAAATCTAACTTTAAGAGCACGTCTGATGAGGTCATGTATGCCATATGAAGACTAATGATCCTTTCTGGTGATGATGATATTTATTGCTATATACTAATCTTTCACATGATACATCAACTGTTTTGTGAACTTAGAAATCTACTATACATTTTCCCAATCACCAAGAAATATCTCTGGGTGATACTATTTAAAAATGTCATACAGCAGAGTTTTAAAAACACAGCATTATCATTATGATCTTTTGTTTCATAATTAACCATTATAGATATTATGTCAAGACAGAAGCCCTTTTTAACATCACTATTGATTGAAAAGCATTTTTAAAACAAAATAGCAGTTCAAATCTTAAAAGTGTTGTGTCTTTATATGTTAATACTAGTTCCTTTGCAATACTTTACAAAATGAAAGACAGCATTATAGGATAATTAAAAATATTTTTCCGATTCACTCATATGAATGTTTTTGATCCCAAGAGCAGAAAAAAATATCAATGTATTAATTTTGTAAATTATGAAACATCATAATTTACCTAAATGTGGTAAGCTCATTTAGATGAAAACTAAGTGGCCTCACCACTGTTGAGCTTTCAGAGATCTCTCAAAGTCTGGTTATGCTAGCAGGCTTGAAGACCTCAGAATGGCTCTGCTATTTTAATAAATAAATACCTAAGTTCAGATAATTATTGAGTAAAAAAAAAAGTGGCTAATCATGGACTGTATTTCTGCATTTTTGAAGTCTAATCCAGTGGTTTTATGAGCTGAGAAATACAGCCTAGTGAATGATAGCAAGCCTGATATATGCAAGAATTGGGAAAACACTGTATTCAACCCCTTGTTCACTTCAAGGATCTGAACTAACACACAGGTATTCCTTGTTTAGCAACTACTTTATTTAGCAGTTATGATGTTGATGAAAAAGTGACTTTATGACCAATCTTCACATTTACATCCTTCACAGGAAAGCTGAAGTATAATTGTAAGTACAGTTGTGGTTTCACTTAGTGACCACTTCATTTACCAACCAAGTTACCAGTCTTAACTGTGGTCATTGAACAATTAAATGTATTCCTGGGTTGTATAAACAGAAACATAGAATCAAGATCATGTGGAATATTAGTACCACTTTATAAAACCCTAGTAAGACCCCACCTGGAATACTGCAGCCAATTTTGGTCACCATATCACAAAAAAGATGTTGAGAGTTTGGAAAAAAATTCAGAGAAGAGCAGCTAAGATGATCAAAGGCCTGGAGACTAAAACATACAAAGAACAGCTATGGGACTTGGGTTTGGCTAGTATAAAGAAAAGAAGAAATAGGGGAGACATGATAGCAGTATTCCAGAATCTGACTGGCTGCCACAAGGTAGAGAGGGCCAGATTGTTCACCAAAGCACCAGGGGGAAGGACAAGAAACAATGGTTGGAAACTGATCAAAGAGAGAAGCAACCTGGAATTAAGGAGAAACTTCCTGACAGTGAGGACAATCAACCAGTGGAACAGCTTAGCCCCGAAATTGTGGGTGCTCCATCACTGGAGATTTTTAAGAAAAGTGTCAGAACGCATTCCTATTTCATTTCTACAGTATCTATCCCCTCTGACCCAAAATCAAATCTCACCTTTCCCTGGGTTCTGCTATATTTCCAAGGGGGAGAGGGGATGTGCCCATGGGTTTATTGCCTCTGCTTCCTCTATTCGCTACAATGTAACCTTTTGCTTTCATTTATTGGCTCTGTGTCCTCTATCCGATACAATGTAACAATATGCTTCCTGCACTATCTCTCCCTCTGAACTTTATCTCCCTAAACTGTCAGCTAGAACAAGGGAGGAAATAAGGAATGTAACCTCAGTACGTGGTTTATTTCTACGCTCTCAGAGGAAGGTGTGAAGAAGCCACTGACTATCATTGCGTGAACTGGAGATGGGCCAATGTTATCTCCTCTTTTCCCACAATGGACCTAACACTTGGGGATTGGCCATCTCATACAGGGCGGGTGGACTATAGGGTGGGGTCTTGTTTGGGGATACTTTAATCAATTGCTTTGCAGGGGAAATCTCAGGTCCTGTCTATTATGCCTGCTATCAACTACTCTTAATAAAAGTTCCTGTTGGAAGAAATTGTTTCCAAGAGTTCTGCTTTCTTAGGATGTGGGATTGAAGTGGATCTGCAGTAACAGTCAACCTGGAAGGAAGACCCTTACCAGGGGACTTTGCAAAATCTACAATGTTGGATGATGGGGAAGGGAACGAAGAACACACCGCAAAGGTGGAGCCCTCCAGCAGGGACCCTGCCAGCTGCTGGGATCAGAGACATCCTACTACTCAGAAGAAGAAGGGGTGGAAATGTGCAGCCACAAACCTCGGTGGTCGATGGGTGTTGGAAAGAAAGACGAGTGGGAAAAGAGTTCAAGAAAGGTGACTCAGAGACGAGGCAGCCACCAACCCGGATGGAAGCAATAAATGGAGAAATCCCTTCACCATAGTGAAGAGGAAGGAGATTGCATGCAGCACTCAAACTGAATCCTAGAGAAAGCTATTGACCTGATGAAAAGAACCATCAGCTCTCTCAGAGATGAGAAACCTGAACCCTTCAGCTGCACCAATAACTTGGGCTGCAGCCGGAGAGACACTGAAGGGGAATCAGAAGCTGAAGTCCTGGGGATGTCTGCTGAGACTGCCAAGACAGCAGCTACCACTTCGGCAGCCCCCACTCCCTGCCGACCAGCAGCTACCAATCAGAATGGGAGATAACACCGTCGGCGGCGAAGATACAGATACATCCAAAGATTCCCACCGCTGAACATGAAATTTAGGGGAGAATTGCAATGCTTGGGGTTCTTCCTAACCCAAGCCCTTAGCTACATGGAAGAATACAGACAAGACATCCCCAGTGACAAAGCCCATATCCATATCATGCAGTCCGCTCTGGATGGGCAGCTGCAGATTGGATGGTGAATCTGCATGATTCCAATGCCCCAGAGCTCCACAACTTCAACCACTTCATGTCCTCTCTGAGAAGGCAATTTGAGACCCCCTGGCTGACCAAAAAGCCCATGAGAAGATCAAAACAGTGAGACAAGACAGACATCCGGTAGCCGAATATACACAAAAATTGTGGGCCATCGCCAACAAGCTGAACTGGCGTGAAGACATCCTCCTTAGCCACACGACAACTCGGAGGGCAAACCCTGGTAAGTGGACCCATTGCGCCCCTCCTCAAGACAGTGACTATATTAGCCCCCTCCATGCTCACAGCTGTCAATAGACTCTGGCTGCACCCACTGCCTCATTAGCCCAACACTAGTGGGGAACTTGGGCATCCTGGTGAGGAGGCTGAAACAGCCGATCTCGTTCAGCCAGTTAGATGGGTTCATAGCAGGGTGTGTGTGTGCCAGCTAGCCTAGCCACTTTACCAATCCACCTATCCCTGGGGGAACATGAGAAAGACATAACATTTGTAGTGAGCCCAGGCATGGAATGCCCAGTGATCCTAAGGCTGGCATGGCTAAAGAAATGGAACCCCTGGGAGGATGGCAGAGATCAATTTCCTGAAAGGGGATCGTGTGAACTTAACACCCCAAAGAGCCATACCAAGCCCAGGAGTGGAGAAAGCATTGGTGGGAGAGGAGAAGGGGTTACCCAAAATACCAGAGGAATACTGAGACCTTGCTGAAGTTTTCAGTGAGGAATGGGCGGATGAGCTCCCTCCTCCCCAACCCACAGACTGTGCCATAGAAATCAATCCCAGGGCAAAACTCCCGCCCATATTGTACTCCATGAGCCCTAACAAGAAGGAGGAGATGGAAAGATTCATAAATAAAAACCTAGAAAGGAGATTTATTGAACCTGCCAAGCTCAAAGTAGCCGCCCCGGTCCTCTTTAGAGAGAAGGACGGCACTTTGTGCTTGTGCATGGATTACCATGCCCTGAATGCAATCAGTGAAAGTAACCTGTACCCCCTACCCCTCATGAAGGACATATTATCCCACCTATCGAAAGCATTAGGATTAAGAAAGGGGATGAATGGAAAACCACATTTATTTGCCCAGTGGGATGCTACCAATTCAAAATTTTTCCGTTTGGACTACAAGGGCCCCCCACAGTATTTATGCAATTAATCAGTGAGGTGCTAAGGAAACATCTGTTTAATGGGATCCTGGTTTATTTATATGACATCCTTATCTTCACCGAGTCCAAAGAGGAGCATGTCAACCCAGTCAGAGCAGTTTTAAAGAAACTGTGAGCTGGGGGGTGGAGCCAGCTGTCAGAGCGGGCAGCTGTGTGAATGGGCTTCTCCGTTTCACACAACCTCTCACCCAGCGTTTGTGGGGGCTTTTCAGAGCCATAGGAGGTCCTGTAGGGACAGCCGAAGTTGCGGGCATCCCAGAGAACTTACATGAGCGGCGGCTTGTGTCGGAGATCCGGAGAAAACCCGACGGAAGCAGACCGGGGAGAAGGCGGCCAGTAATGGCCAACAAGAAGATCTAACAGTTCTCAAACAAATACCTAAAAGGATGAGTGACTTGAGATGTCATCACCAATTCTTAACATCGAAATTGATTAGATATAATGTGAATTTTAGATGGCTAACCCCAGAAGGTATTTTAGTCACATGGCAAGATAGAAGGTACAGATTGGATTCGATAGAGAAGGCAGAAGATTTCTATAAAGTCCACTTTAACAATGAAGATGAAGTAAAAGTAGAAGATCAAGATGGAAGCAATGTACGAGAAAGAGATGTAAGACGGATAGCCATAGAAGGGAAAATATTAGGAGCAGAGGACAGAGGAAATAAATCTGGAGAGACTATAGAGATATATGGGGGTAGAGATAAAGATGCGAGAGAGCCCCGGACAATGAGAAGCACAAAACCTAGATATAAGTAAAATAAAGGGAAAATAATGTAGGATCTTGTCCCTGAATATTAATGGGTTAAACTCGCCAATGAAAAGACGGAATTTTTTTAATAAATGTATTTGTCAAAAATTAGATTTAATTGCAATTCAGGAAGTTCATATAAAGGAACAACAAAAATATCTGTTAGATAAACCAAAACTAGGAAATCTATTTGTCTCATTAGATCGACAAAAAAAGAGGGGGGTGGCATTATACGTGAATGAGAAATTGATAGCTAAACAAATAAATAATGATAGGGTAGAATATTGATAGTCGAGGTAGAAATAAACTATAGGAAGGTGATGATTGTAGAAATATATGCCCTGAATGGAAATCAAGAACAGTTTTTTAAAGCATTACATAATAAGATATGTAGTATAGACTACGATGAGATTTGTCTGTTTGGAGATTTTAATGCCAGTTTAGACAACAATTTGGACTATAAGGGAAATAAGACCAGGAAAAGGAAAAGAAGAATATTACCGAGATCCTTTTTTAAATTGGTCAAAGATTTAAACATCCAGGATATATGGAGGGAAAGGAACCGCGAGGCTAGACAGTATACACACTATTCTAACCGACATAGTTCGTGGTCCAGGATTGACATGGTGTGGATGTCAAAGGAAATTAATTCTGAGGTCGAAGAGGTATGATAGAGACAAGCACCTGGGCAGACCACAACCCTATGAAATTTATTTGGAAAGGCCCCCAAAAACCACCTAGATGGACTATACAAAGATCAATTTTAAAAGAAGATGACTTTAGGTTAAAGATTGAGAGAGAATTAGATTTCTTCTTAAAGGAAAACAAAGCTGAAGTTACCTCCATACAAAATAATTGGGATACAGCCAAGGTGATTATGAGAGGGGTAGCAATGGCATATTTGTCAAAAAAGAATAAGGAGAAAAAACAACAACAGAAAAGATTAGAAGGGGAATATAAAAGATTAGAAACAATACTCCAACAGGAACCACAAAAAAAGAATATCAAACAATTAATGGATTCAATTAAACATAAACTTAATATTTTAGACAAAGAGAAATTAGCACAATAAATGAGAGGTATAAAACAGAACTTCTTTGAAAATGCAAACAAACCAGGCTGATGGCTTGCATATAAATTGAAAAAACAAAAGGAGAAAAGTTGGATTAGTAAACTATGTGATGATAAAGGGAGAATACACTATCAAGAAGAGGAGAAAAAGATTATAGCTCAGGAATTTTATGAGCAATTAATTGTTAGATGTTTTTGTGCCAGTCATGGCAGTTCCCCAAAAGGTCATCAGATGGGAGCAAAGAGGCATCTTTGCTCCCACTGGTTGGTCAGGGGTCTCCAGCCCCTGCAGCCCCATTGGAGAGAGTTAATGGCCCTCCAGCCCCCTCACTCTCATTGGTAAGGGAGGGGCTGGGGACCCCCATAAAAACCTCTGCTCAGGGGCTGCTCTCTCTCTTGTTGTTTTCTTCTTCAAGCTCCCTCTGGGAATGATCCATGAGCTCAATCCAGGGAACTCCCTCCATGCCAGGGAACTCTATCCCTTTATTCTATCTTTAAATAAAGCTTCATCTGATCGCATCCCTGCGTGCTGCCTTTTTTCTTGGAAGCACCTCAACGAACCATTGGTCTCGTGAGGCCATCTCACAATTTGGTAGCAGAGAATGGTTTAAGGCAACGCTTCCAAGCCAGCAGCTAGAAGCAAGATGCCTGGAGATTCCAGCAAGAACCCCTTTGAGCCGGATGGCAGAAGATCCCCGATTGTGAACAGGAGTCTTCAATCAAGAACGGCAGCCCTGCATCCAGCCCCTGACGCCAGCTTCGCTCCAGGTGAGGGCACAGATGACCTCTATCCCCCCAGAGGACCCAGCGGAGCGCCAGGGAGCCCTTCGCATGCCTCCCCACAGCTGCAAGCCACAGAGGGAAGCATGGAAGGCTTACAGTCCTCCCAAGACTGCCCAGACACCCGGGAAGCGGCCCAGGACCAGGACAAGCGCCGCATGGACCAGATGACTAACCAGGAATGCAGGGAGCTGCTCCTAATGTTCCTTGCAGCACAAAGGATGCCACAAGCCTCACTGTGAGGGATGCCAGCGCAGGGGGCCTCTGGACACCAGGTAAGTCCTTCCCCAGCGCCCACGAGGCCCCCTAACATGGCACCAGCCACCCTGGGGGCCCCCAGGACCCCGAAGATTTGGCGGGAAATTTCCCACCAAACTGTGATCTGCAGCTTCTGGGGCCAACCGGAAGCAAGATGGCAGCCCCCAGGACACCAACGTGGTTTGATAGGCCTCAGCCAAGCCTCGAGGCCCAGCAATCGGTGGCAGCCAGCCGAAGTGGCACGGAAACTGCCCGGTCTTCCCCACCGGAAAGCCTCAAGGCCTATGATGGCCTCAAAGCCTGCCCAGCTGAGCCTACTGCAGCAGAGATTGGAGCAACTATCCGAACTCTGGTTGCGGCCCTGGAGGCCAAAACGACCGCGGCCTCAACATCGGGGGTAGCCAGCCTCCCTCGCTACTCCCAGGAGCCTCCCGAAGGTGCTCCGGGGCCTCCAACCATCTCCCTGGGGCCTAACTGCCAGGAGGCGTCCGGCCTGGAGCCTCCCAGTGAACCCCCGGGCCCTCTGGCCTACTTTTCGCCACCGCCCAGATGCCAGATGGTTGCCAGATGGTCTTCGGGGGGCCTCCAGATGAAGCCCCCTCCTCCAGTGTCGTCTTCAGCCGCCTCCAGGGTCTTCAGGAATGGGCTCCTCCGGGCAATCCTAGGCATCTCTGTGCCATCCCGGCCCCATCCTGCAGTCTTCGCCCCCCCGGTGAGTGTTCCAGTGCCAGGGGGGCTTCAGGAGGAATCTTCAGGGCTTCTGAGGCCTTCAGCTCCTCTTCAGGCCCAAATCCTGGCCTGCAGGCCTAGGCCTGGGCCTGGCCCAGAGGCAGAGAGACATCCACTCCTTCTGCCTCCTGGGCTCAAATGAGTTCGGGGCCATCCAAAAATCAGAGAAAAATACCACCACCTGCCAGCAGAGGGATCCCTTTTCCATTCACCTCAATGGAGAACTCACAGATGTATAGAAATGGACAAAGAGCTAAGGAAAATTCCCTTTCATCTGCTTCTGCCCTCCCAAATAATTTTGCAAAACTGCATCTTGGGGGGGGGGGGGAGAATTACAACAGTTGGAGTAAAGAAGTGCAGATATGTCTATTAAAGGAAGAGACTCTAGAGATGGTTCTGGATCCCCCACCTCTTCCCTGGGGACCCCAAGAAGAGTGGTATCATAGACAAGCATGTACCACTCTATTGAGCTCACTAGATGCTAACTTGTACCCCAGCATTCCAGATGGGCTCACAGCTGGCGAAGTTTGGGGGTTATTATACAATTTATTCAACAGCGACAGCATCGGTTTGATCACCAGACTCACAACTGAGTTTTACACCACCAGGCTGAGGTTTGGGGCTAACATGGCCGAGCACCTGGGAAAACTGAAGGCGCTCAGGGCAGAACTGATGTTCAGAGACTACCTTGTACCTGAGGCAAACATGGTCGCTGTCATTCTGGCTTCCCTGGTCAAAAATTGGAGCAGTTTCCTTGTTTCACTGGAGGGGACAATGAAGGAAGCCATGACTCTGTCCTATGTCACAGGAAGGCTCATTGAGGAGGACAGGAGGTGTAGAGATTCAGGAGAATATGCCAGAGCCACCACTCAGTGAGCCAGCAGGAGGCACCACAACTCAGAGCAGGTTAATGCTCTACTTAAGTGTTTCATCTGTGGCTCTGAGGGGCATCTGAAGAAGGACTGCCCCCATCACCAACAAGGCCCCAAGCGTGGTCCCAATCAAGGAAAGGGCAAGGGACAAGGAAGGGGGCGTGGCAGGGGCAAAGGTAGTGCCAAGGGCAATTTTGTGTATACTTGTGCTCTCACCCCCACCACAAAGGCTGATAGCCCCACTGACCTATGGTTACTAGACTCTGGAGCTTCATCTCACATTACCAATATGAAACAAGGGTTTAAAAGCTTAAAGAAAATTAACTCCTCTGTCAAGGTGGCCAATGGTGATAAGACTTTGGTTGTTGGGGAGGGCACTGTCTCTGTACCGGGGCTGGGAAATGTTGAAGGGGTATTACATGCTCCCTCCATTGCCAACAATCTGTTAAGCATTATCAAATTATGTGACGATGACAGGGTGGAAGTTTTATTTTGCAAAGGGGGAGGTCATGTCACCCGGAACCAGAGGGTCATTGGAAGTATTGCCATCATAAATGGTTTGCCATACTTCTCCCCTGAGAACCCAGCCACAGAGGACAGTCCACGGGTACCACCTCAGAAGGGGCCTGCGCACGGAAAGAGAGAAAGCCCCCATGGCCAGCCCCAAGGCTGTCTAAGGAGCGCAAGGCTGAAGCGATTGCACCCAAGCCACCTCAGCCAGCCCCACGGCTTTCCAAGGACAGTGTGGACAAGAAACCCGAACCTCAGCAGGCACCTAAAGCAGATAAGCCCAAAGGGGAGCCTAAGGTGTCGGCACCGCTCAAGGCAACCCGAGCCAAGAGGGTGTCAGTGGGGAAGCCGCTCCACGATAAGTGTGCCCATCTCTTACACCGAAGATTAGGTCATGCGAGCTTCCCTGTGGTTAAAAAGATGAGAGAGTTTGTTGAGGGAGTCCAGCTCAAGGATTGTGAGGTGTTCCTGGACTGTGCCATCTGTAAGAGGGCAAAGAGGAAGGCTGCTCCCATCCCTAAGGTGTCACTGAGTAAGACCCAATACCCGTACCAACTAGTACATGTTGATTTGGTTGGGCCATTCACATCATCCCTAGGGAAAAGACAGTATTTTCTCACTGCCGTTGACGATTTTTCACTGTACGGCCACGTGTATACCCTCACAGAAAAATCCGAAGCCTTTGACGCCATAAGATCACTGTACAACTTTGAAGAGACCCAGTATCAGACCCAGATCGCACAACTGCAGAGCAACCCCGGGGCTGAGTTCATGTCCTGAAAATTCCAGAACTGGGTAATTCCAGGACATTTTCTTACAGCGCCCTTCACTCCTGCTCAGAATGGCATGGCAGAGAAAAGAAATGGAATCCTGCAAACTATGGTGCGTAGTCTGATTGTGGATGCTGGGGTCGCAGAATCATACTGGGCAGAGGCGGTGAAATACGCCAATTAAACCTTAAATCGCACCTGGAGCAGTGTTGTGGACCAGACCCCATTTTTCCTGATCCATGGTAGGAAGCCAAGTCTGGGACACTTCCGTGTGTTTGGCTCCTACGCTTGGGTGCACATCCCCAAGCAGCTGAGGAAGAAGGGGAGATCTGTCTCCCAGAGACTAAGGTTCTTGGGCTATGTTCCTGGCTCCAAGGCCTACCACTTCTTGGGAGAAGGGGGCAGGACTGTGACCTCCCAATCTGCCTCCTTTGAAGAGGACTCCAATTGAACCCAGATCCACTCAAATGATCTGGGCCCATATGTCAACCGACCCAGCAAAGATGCACCAACCACGACATCACCTGAGACGACCACATACCCTGCCACCGACGAGAGTGAGGAACAAGACAAAGATGTCATCCTACCTGGTTCAGATGGGGAGGATGAACCATCCAGTCCCGAGGTGATGCCTCAGAGACCCGTGATACCCAGCACCTGGGACCGAGGGTCTTCACATCCCAGTTGTGAAATGCTGGCTAACAAGGAACCTGCAGAACAAAAAGGCGGTGAGTGGCAGGAGGTCAGGAGGTCAAAGCGGTCCAACAAAGGGGTCCTGCCAAAGAGAATCGATATTGGGCACATCGCGTCTGTCAACAGCGTTGTGGTCACCCCAAAATCCTTCTCTGACATCCAGGAGCTGTCCATCGAAGAACAGGAGAAATGGCAGCTTGCGATGGAGCAGGAGATGGCGAGCCTGAAAAAGCTCAAGGTCTTCACCCTCCAGCAACCACCAAAGGAGAGGAAAGTCATTGGCACAAGGTGGGTTTTCAAGGCCAAACCACTTGCCAATGGCCTCTACCTGTATAAGGCCCATATGGTAGCTCAGGGGTTCGCCCAGCGCTACATGGAGGACTACGGGGAGACCTACTCTCCAACCATCCGGGCAGAGAGCGTCAAGGCCGCCCTCGTAACTGCAGCCGCTCTGGGGGAGGAAGTCTTCCAATTCGACATCCAGACGGCTTACCTCCACGCCAACGTGGACCGGCAGATCTACCGGCAGATCTCCATGTCAACTTGGACTGGCAGATCTACGTGAGGGCCCCTCCTGGCTACCAGCAAGAAGGGGGAAACACATGGCTGCTCCAAAAAGGGTTATATGGCCTCTAGCAGTCGGGGAAACTATGGTACGACTGCCTTAGAAAAAGTTTAGAACGAGTTGGTTTCAGTGCATCCCATGCAGATGAATGTGTTTTCACACGCAACTCCAAGGGTACCACAGAATGGGTGTTAGTTTATGTGGACGACCTCCTATATATAGGCCCTGACAAGGAAGGGTGTGATAAATTTGCTAAGGCCCTGGGGGAAAAGTTTACCCTGAAGTCTTTGGGGCGGGTTGACAGGTACTTGGGTGTGCACATCTTGGCCACTAAGGAGGGTTTTGCCCTATCTCAGAAAGAAAAGATTGAGGAGTTATTGGCCAAATGCAAAATGGCAGAATCTAACCCAACGCGTAGCCTGATACAAAGTGACTATTACAGTCACACTCACAAGGACGGTCCTGAGTTCACAGATAATAAGCTTTACAGATCTGTGATTGGCTCCTTGCTATATATCAGCAATTGGAGCAGGCCTGACATAGCTTTAGCTGTGAATCTACTGTCCAGGCATGTTGAACACCCAAAGGATTTCCACTGGACTGCTGTTAAGAGGGTACTCAGGTACCTCAGGGGCACGACCGATGCTCTCCTTTTGCTGGAGCCAGAGAAGGGGAAGACGGCCCAGCTCTCCGCTTACTCGGATGCAGACTGGGCTGGTGATACCAAGAGTAGACGGAGCACCTCTGGTTTCCTCATATTGCTAAATGGCTGTCCTCTCCATTGGCATGTTAGGCAGCAAAAATTTGTTTCTTGCTCCACGGCAGAGGCGGAATATGCCAGCCTGTCAGACACGGCCAATGATTTGATTTGGTTCGATGCTCTGATAATGAGCATCTGGGCACCTCCTCCTCTGCCCATCAAAATTCAAGAGGATAATATGGCTGCAATTGCAATCTCGGGGGCATAT
>JAKJMR010016321.1:2691-13398 GCA_024449315.1 Daboia siamensis
TAGGTTTGGTGGGTTTCTTGCAGACATTTCATGACCCAACTAGGTAAATTCATGAGTGCTAGAAAGGAATGGAGTTTACAGAGGAGAAGGAAGAGGATTGTGGGATACATGGTGGTTTTCGTGCAGACACTTTATCACCCAACTAGGTAAAATCATCAGTTCTAGAAGGGAGGGGGACTTGTGGAGTGGAGGAGGGGGAGGGGGAGGAAGAGGAGGGGGAGAAGGATGTCCTTGGTCCTCTCTGAGCTGGGTGGTTTTCTTGCAGATCTTTCAAGACCCAACTAGGTAACATCATCAGTGCTAGAAGGGAGTGGTGTTTGCAGAGTGGAGCAGGAGGTGGTGGTGGTGGTGGATGGTAAGGTTCTTAGTGATCTCTCAGCTTGGTGTTTTCGTGCAGACCTCTCATGACCCAACTAGGTAACATCTTCAGTGCTAGAAGGGCGTGGCGTTATATACAGAGAGCAAACCCTTCTCCCTTCTAGCACTAAAGACGTTACATAGTTGGATCGTGAAACGTCTGCGAGGAAACCACCCAGCTCAGAGAGCACCAATCACATGCCCACGCCCACCCCTTGCTAAAACCATACAGGTGTAAGTAGTTAACTGCTACATTTCCCAAGGGGGGAAAAAAAATGAAAGTTCTATTAAGGAACTGAAATTAATACTCACACTTCTGAGCACCATTGAACAGGGCCCGATCTTTCGGCGTATCGCCCACTTCAATGATTTTGGCTCCAGCCAGGAGTTGCATAATGAGGCCCGAAGTCACAATAGGGGAGATACCCAACTCCATTAAAGTGCCTGGAGAAGTAGAATGGAAGGAAGACAAAGAAGATGATCTTTAATAGCGGTGTTCTGTGTGGAAAAATTCTTAAATCGTGTCCTGAAACATCCCAAAGGGCCAATTCATCGTCTCGCTTTCCAATGATGCTGTTTCTACACCGGTATTTCTCAACCTTGGTGATGTTAAGAGGTGTGGACTTCAAATCCCAGAATTCTCCAGGTTGGGGAATTCTGGGAATTGAAGTCCACACCTCCCAACTTTGCCAAGGTTCAGACAACACTGCTCTAGCTTTCGGTTCTCCTTGCTCAAGACACGCATTCACGGTTACTAGACTTTAAAGATCAAACTTCACGTATTTACAACAATTTTGGGGTAACTACAGTATGCATTTTCACAGAGTCGCCATTTTTATTACCAAGCATCGCCTTTTGTGAGCTGCAGGTCATTTTATTTGATGCCTAGAAGGGCTTGGCCAGTGTAAACGGGAACAAGGCCGAGAGGGGAAGACAGATGGATGGGATAGCCTGTGAGTACCTTATCAATGATTGATTGCAAGTTGTAAAAACAAAATTAAAAAAAAAAAAAAACCGGCTGCATTTGTTGAGACCTTCTGAGATGACTTGAAACCTTGCGAGGTGCGTGTTCCGGGCCATTCCAAAAGGTCTCAACCAACATGGAGACCTACAGCACAGGTGGCGGTTTACCTCTGCAACGCTGGAATGTTGTTTTCCGAATCGTAAAGTGTTAATTCTTATTTTTAGGCTCCACGTTACGCTTCCGGATTGTTTACTGTTTTGTGGAAGCTGCTCAGAGCCTCAGCAATGGAGCAAGCTACAAATGCTAGTAATTAAATTTTTAAGTAGGGCCCTTGGCTGAAAAACTTTGCCCTCCCATAACCTCAAATCGAAGGCAGGCACCAATACACTGGAGAACCGAAGGGCAAATGAGCGTTTCCCCACCCCCCAGAGATCTAAGCTAGTTTCCTATCATATTTGGTAGGCAAAGGAGACGGTGGCAGATGAGAACAGGAGTGAAGCCCACCAACCTCTGTTCGATGCCAGGATGACTCTCATCCAGTAGAAGGGATCTGCCGAGTCCGAGGACATTATTCCGAATAACGGTATCTACAAGAGCCGTAACAATATTAAGCATGAATAAAAACAGAAGACAAAAGGTAATTTTTCAGAAAGGTGCATACAAATACGGAATCATTTCAGACAAAAGAAGTCCACACAATTTCTGATGGAGACTGTTTAAGAGTGTGTAAGTCAGTCCCTTGATGCCAAAGGAGCCCAGAATTTCAGTCGTAATTCGTCTTTGGCGTCCTTAAAGACTACCTGAATTGACCATACATGCGCTCCCTTGAAGAGTCTCCATCAAAAATTGCAGACTCAATTTTACAACCGCTTTCAACAGCTCCGTCTACGCAAATCACAGTGGTTAAGCAAACCGGGTGGTGGTTAAAACGGGTACGTTCTTCCCAGTGGGCATTTTTTGCTGGCAATCGTAATTTTGAACTGTCATTAAGCAACTGGATATATCTATATTTTATTTACTTCCATGGTTCACGCGGTATCTGGCAACTGCTCGAAGACATATGAGTGTTTGACATGCTATAATGTAGTAAGAACCTCCAGAACATAGGTTCCAAAATGCTCTGAGATTTTTTTTTAAAGCCCTACATTATTTTTAAATCAATGCCATAATCCTTCATACTGTTGACCCGGACATAGGGGACAGTAGCAATCATGAATACGTGCACATGGCCCCCGCTATCTCTGGCCACTTGCAGAACCGTAAACGCAAGATCATAACAGGACAGTAAAGGAAACACCCAACATCCTAACCCACCGGGAACATATGGTGTCTTGGGGGAAACAGAGCCTTGGTGGAGCAGAGGGCTAATGCCTCCTTAAGTAACACCAGCTGCCTGCAATTAGTGCAGGTTCGAGTCCCACCAGGCTCAAGGTTGACTCAGCCTTCCATCCTTCCGAGGTAGGTAAAATGAGGACCCAGATTGTCGGGGGCAATAAGCTGACTTTGTAATAATGCCGCTTGGAGGCCCCCGAAAGCCCTAATAAGCAGGTATATACATAGGATGAAGGCTATTGCTAAGCTTGTAAGCCGCCCTGAGTCTTTGGAGAAGGGCGGGATATAAATGGAATTAAAATAAATAAAAATAAAAACACCCAAAAGGGAAGATTTTTAGCTACTTCTGCTTTCTCCCTTATTTACAACGTACCAGACTTAAAGGGCGAAGTCTTTATCTTATGTGTGTCAGCTTTGCTGGGTGAATTGTTTATGTAATCAAAGTAGGTATAAAAATAAGACTTTTCTGATATTTGGGGATTCTTCTCTTTTTTTAGAGAAGCCCACCTTTGTTCAGCTGAATATAAATGTAAAGCTTGAAGGCAACCTCTGGTTTCCTGTATTTTTTATCAAGCAAAACCTCAGAACCTGCACATCAATACATCATAATGTCTTTTTTTTTAAGTTAGCGTTCATTACGAAGATTGTCAACAATGCTAAATATCTAGAACAGTCAGCGTCTCTTTCAGCTCACCAAAGTTAATGTGAATATTGCATTATGAGCCAGAGTAATGATTTCATTATTGAAAAACATCTATATGCAATAAACTGTGCTAGCATTTCAATGCGGCTTGCAAAAATGCAGGCAGTCCTCAAATTATGACCACAACTGAGCCCATTTTTTTTTCCAGTTGCCAAGTGGGACATTTGTTAAGTGAGTTTTGCTAACTTTTACGACTTTTCTTGCCACGGCGAAGCGAATCACAGCGCTTGTTAAATTAGTAACACGGCTGTTAAGAGGATCTGGCCTCCCCATTTGAGTTTGCTGGTCAGAAAGTCAAAAAAAGGGGATCACATGACCCTGGGACACTGCAGCCGTCGTAAATATGAGTCAGTTGCCAAGTGTATGAATTTTGATCACAGGGATGCTGTAACGGTTATAAGGGCGAAAAACAGTCACAAATCAACTGTTTCAGCGATGCTGTAACTTCAAACGGTCACTAAATGGACAGTTGTAAGTCGAGAACTACCTGCACGTCAACAGCAGCAAGCAGGAGACTCGGCCTAAACCATTTCAGACAAGGGATCGTCCAGTCTCTTGGAAACCTCCAGTGGTGGAGATTTTTCAAGAGGCAACTGGACTTTCTTGTTTTCCCTCTGAAGATGTTTCGCTTCTCATCCAGTCAGAGCTGAAGAAGTCTCTTGGATGAGGAGCGAAACGTCTTCAGAGAAAAACAAAGACGGTCTAGTTGCCTCTTGGAAAAGCACCAACAGCAGAGAAGAAATACAGAATGCAAAAACTAACAGGACGTTCTTAATCTTAACTCACTTAGGCCTCCCTAAATTGGAAGAAGACGTGAGGCCCAACTTCTTTTACCTTAAAAACAGCAGAAAGAACTATTATTTTAGGTCAAAAGGCTTCTGTAACAGAATCTACAATCCTAAGGTAAAGGTAAAGGTTCTCCCGCACATGCGTGCTAGTCGTTTCAGACTCTAGGGGCCGGTGCTCATCTCCATTTCGAAGCCGAAGAGCCAGCGCTTGTCCGAGGACGACTCCGTGGTCATGTGGCTGGCATGACTAGACGCCAAAGGCGCACGGAACGCTGTTACCTTCCCACCATAGTGGTCCCTATTTTTCTACTTGCATTTTTACATGCTTTCGAACTGCTAGGTTGGCAGAAGCTGGGATGAGTAACAGGCGCTCACTCTGTTATGCGGCACTCGGGATTCGACCCGCCAAACTGCCGACCTTCAGTTCGACAAGCTCAGCGTCCCAACCCACTGAGCCACCATGTCCCTCTACAATCCTACCAATTACCTAAAAGCATCGGTGGGCTGCTCTCACAGAAGGTGAACAAATAAAGAAGCTCGCCCAGTAATGAGGTCAGTTCTTACCTGGCAGCATACTAAAAAAATGAAGAGGGTGATAGCTGTCCATAAAACCTTCTCTCTAAACTGAATCTGTAAAGCACAACGAACAAAACCACGTTAACCAACAGAGAATGTTTAGGAGAGCAAGGTTAAAAAAAAAACAACAACCCATAACCCAATATTATATTAATAAAATAAACTTGTACTTAATTATATGGAATTATCAGATACAGCAGAGCTCTCCAACCTTTCCAGGCTCGCAGCCCAGAGGGGAGAGCAGCTTCCAAATTATTGCGTGTGCACGCACGCACATTGGGCCACACCCACTGGTGCAGCACTAGTGGCTGTTTGTGCATGTGCCATGCGCTAGCACCATGCGCGGATGGCCACATCCCTCTGCACCGGCCAGCATCTGCTAGCACCTATGTCCTAGTGACCCATTCACGCATGCGCAAATGGGATGCACACCCTCCGCACTAGTGGCCCTTCACGCATGCGCAAATCGGCCCCACCCCACCCCCTGCGGGCTAGTGGCCTGTTTGTGCACGCGCCAACAGGGCGTGCACGCTCATCCCGCGCTAGCGTTCCCGCTCGCACTCATGCACAAACAGGGCCATGGGCACTAGGGCGAGTGTGTGGGGGGCAATGCATGCGTGCGTGACCTGGCCAGACATTTCTGCGGCCTGCTGGCCAAGAGCCCATGGCTCGGTACCGGGCCGCAGCCCATAGGTTGGGGACCCCTGAGATACAGTATAGAGAACAAGTAAGTTCAAAGAGTAAGACCTTTCATTACCCAACTAGGTACCGTCATCAATGCTAGAAGACAATGGGTTTTGCTCTCATTTGGGCTTGCTCATCCCTTCTGCACTGCTGACCATACCTTAGTTTGGTAATGAAACACCTGCAAGAATACAAGTTCAGAGAACGCCAAGGATTTCAAAAGAAAATATTAAGAGCTTCCCAATCTTGCTGCTGGTTAAGTCTTCAGTCTATTTCCATGCATGACTAAAGGGAACTACTTCGTCCGGGGGGGTCGTAATGGAGGCTTATTGAAATCCGATGCACACAGGCTCGGAAATAAGTCCCAGCCAAATCAGCAGAATTTGCTTTCAGAGATACTTAACACAATGTACCTAAACGTCCATAATGTCCTTTTGATCTCTGAAAACTGCAGATACTAAGCAAATTTCCCCATGTCTCCCTTTTTCACAAACCGATTTCCTAGAACAGGAGTAGGCCACCTTGGCTCTTTTATGACTTGTGGACTTCAACTCCCAGAGTTCCTGAGCCAACATGGCTCAGCTTGGAAACCTCTCCCTTTCCCCTCAGCGTGGCTGTCTCAGGAATTCTGGGAGTTGAAGTCCACAAGTCATAAAGCGGCCTAGGCTTAGGCCAGGCAACCTTGGTTCTTTTATGACTCATGGACTTCAACTCCCAGAATTCCTCAGCCAGCACGGCTCAGCTTGGACACCTCTCCCTTTTCCCTCAGCATGGCTGGCTCAGGAATTCTGGGAGTTGAAGTCCACAAGTCATAAAAGAGCCAAGGTTGCCTACCCCTGTCCTAGAACTTTAGGCTTAAAATGCCTTCCCATGAAAGTGGCAGGATCAGAAACAAAAAGGCACTTACTTTCCTTTCAGGCTTCTGGATTTCGGGCAAAACAGCGCAGAAGGGCTTAATGAGTTCCAGAAATTTGACTGTTAAAGAAACAAAGTCATACAAGCAACTTTACAGCGATAATAAAAACATGAGAATAAAAGTATCGAATCTTAAATGCCTGCTAATATTTGTCTCGCTTTAACTCCTAAGGCACGGAACAGGGCTGCGTCAATTGGGGACGTGATTTGGAAGAACGGTTTTAGATCTCACAGATAGTCAACGTACGACCACAACGGAGCCCCAAATGTCTGTTGCTAAGCAAAGCAGTTGTTAAGATAGTTTTGCTCCATTTTATGACCCTTCTTGCCACGGCTGTTAAGTGAACCACCGCAATTGTTAAAGTAGTCACATGGTTGTGGCTTCCCCCGTTGACTTTGCTTGCCAGAAGGTCGCAAAAGAGGATCACGTGACCCCGGGACACACCGCAACCGTCATACATGCCAATTGCAAAGCCTACAAGTCTTGATCACGTGACCGTGGGGATGCTGCAGTGATCATGTGTGTCATAACTCACTTTTTCAGTGCCATTGTAACTTTGAACAGTCACTAAACATGTGGTTATAAGTTGAGGACCACTTGTAGACAGAACCCCTATTATTCACTAAATCATCTCCAACATTTTCTAGCTTCTCAGCCTGACACAAAAAGAAGATGTGAAGATGTGATTAATATAGGTAGTCCTCAACGTATGACCACAATTGAGCCCCAAATTAATGTTACTGAGTGAGAAATTTGTTAAGTGAGTTTTGCACCATTTTATGACCTTTCTTGCCACAGTTGTTAAGCAAATCACTAGGGCTGTTAAGGAAGTAACACGGTTGTTAAGTGAATTTGGCTTCCCGCTTGATTTTGCTTGTCAGGAGGACACACTACCTTGATATCAACTGGGAGACAAACTCTGCACCAAGTGGAAGATCAGATAGATTCCTGACAAACCTAGCAACTTTCTCTCCCAAAAAGTAGAGAAGGGAACTAGGGGATTAGCCACATTGGATTTAATTCTCACTAATAATGTCGAAGCCACAGGAACCTTGGGGGGAAGTGATCATGCAATATTGGAATTCAACATTCTGGAGGCACAAGCAATAGAACACAGCCAAACTAGAGTCTTGGACTTTAAAAGAGCTAATTTCAATAAACTTAAGAGACCTTGGGAAGAATTCCATGGATGAGAATCCTAAAGGAGAAAACAACTCAAGAAGCTTGGGAAATTTTGAAAAGTGAGATAATAAAGGCCCAGTCTAGCACAATACCAACAAAGAAGAAAAATAACAGCTTTCAAAAGAAACCAGCATGGCTGCATAAAGAACTCTCTGATAAATTGAAAGATAAAAAGGACAAGTATAAGAAGTGGAAAGAGGGGCACACAACTAAGGCAGAATATCAGCAAATAGCCCGTGCCTGCAAAGATGAAGTGAGGGAAGCCAAGGCTCAAAATGAACTAAGGTTTGCAACCAAAGTCAAAAATAACAAAAAAAAGCTTCTTTTCAAAAAACAAGAAAAAAGTTAAGGAAATGATTGGTCCATTAGTGGTGGAAAATGGCAAGAAGGTGACAAGCAACAGGGAGAAAGCAGAACTATTTAACTCGTTTTTTGCATCTGTCTTTACACAAAGGGAAAAAACAGTCCAACCTACCAAAACCAGTGCCATAAAAAACAGAATAGAAACACAAGATAGGCAAGAAAATGGTAAGTGAGCACCTGTCCAGCCTAGTCAAGTTCAAATCACCAGGACCAGATGGATTACACCCCAAGGTTCTCAAGGAACTGGCAGACGTGATCTCAGAACCACTGAACTATATTTTTCAAAGATCCTGGAGCACTGGGGAACTACCAGAGGACTGGAAGAGAGCTGATGTAGATCCCATCTTCAAAAAAGGGGAAAAAATAGATCCAGGAAACCTCAGACCTATCAGCCTGACCTCAATACCTGGGAAGATTCTGGAAAAGATAATCAAACAACAAATCAGCGAACACCTGGATGCAAACGAAGTCATCACTAAAAGTCAACATGGGTTTGTCAAAAACAGATCATGCCAGACAAATCTCATTGCATTCTTTGACCAAGTGACAAAATTAGTGGACCAGAGGAATGCTGTAGATATAATTTACTTGGACTTCAGTAAGGCATTCCATAAAAGTAGATCACAACCTACTATTTGATAAGATAGAAAAATGTGGGTTAGCATCACCACCAGATGGATTCATAGCTGGCTGACAGGCCATACTCAGCGTGTGGTCCTCAATGGAACTGCATCTACATGGAAGGAAGTGTGTAGTGGGGTGCCCCAGGGCTCTGTTCTGGGCCCAGTGATCTTCAACATCTTCATCAATGATTTGGATGAGGGGATAGATGGGGAACTCATCAAATTTGCAGATGACACCAAGCTGGCAGGAATAGCCAATACTCCAGAAGATAGGCTTAAGATACAGAAGGATCTGGACAGACTCAAATACTGGGCGCTATCTAACAAAATGAAATTCAATGGTGAAAAAAGTAAGGTTCTACACTTAGGCAGGAAAAATCAAATCCACAGATATAGTATAGGTGGTACCTTACTCAATAGTAGTAACTGTGAGAGGGATCTCAGAGTCTTAGTAGACAATCACTTCAATATGAGCCAGTAGTGTGCTGCAGCTGCCAAAAAAGCCAACACAGTGCTAGGCTGCATTAACAGAGGGATAGAATCAAGATCAAGTGAACTACTAATACCCCTTTACAATGCCTTGGTAAGGCCACACCTGGAATACTGCATCCAGTTTTGGTCACCACAATGTAAAAAAGATGTTGAGACTCTAGAAAGAGTGCAGAGAAGGGCAACAAAGATGGTTGGGGGACTGGAGGCTAAAACATATAGGGAACGGTTGCTGGAATTGGGTATGTGTAGTTTAACGAAGAGAAGAGTGAGGGGTGACATGATAGCAGTGCTCCAATATCTCAGGGGCTGCCACAAAGAAGAGGGAGTCAAGCTATTCTCCAAAGCACCTGAAAGCAGGACAAGAAGCAACGGATGGAAACTAGTCAAGGAGAGAAGCAACCTAGAACTAAGGAGAAACTTCCTGACAGTTAGAACAATTAACCAGTGGAACAACCTGCCTCCAGAAGCTGTGAATGCTCCAACGCTGGAAGTTTTTAAGAGAAGACTGGGCAGCCATTTGCCTGAAATGGTATAGGGTTTCCTGCCTGAGCAGGGGGTTGGACTAGATGACCTCCAAGGTCCCTTCCAACTTATTATTACTATTACTATAGTTCTTCTCACCCAAACAATTACATATAGCTGTATGGACTGTGATTCATGAAAGCTTATGAGGCAAAGTATGTTAGCTATACAGCAAGTAACAAATATTTAAGTGCAATCTTATTGTTACGCTTATGAAAATGCAAAGTTTTCCTAACCTTATTTCAGCTTTGGGGAAAAATGAAACAAACACAGACTGTTTTCTGTTAAGAATTGTGGGGCCCATCAAAGGCTGGAAATTAACACTCCTAGAATCCATGATTGTTGGTTGCAGTTTATTGTATTATAGTTAAATCCCAGTGCTGAACTGGCCTTCATAGACATGCATTTAACAAGCACCTATTCTCTCCAGATAGATCCTGCAACAAATTCACGTTTAAAAGCAGATATACTTCCTAAGGCCATTGGTGCAAGTACCAATCTGGGCCACCACTCGATTTGCATTTTACAATGAGTTGTGAAATCTATACAAGACACCTGACATATTTCTCACTGACAACAAGTTCTCTCAAACTTGACACCTGGTACAGCCGTGTTTACCATCCCCAGAACCTGAGCCAATGAGAGCGCAGCTTGTACTTCCTTCATATTTTGCATTCCTCTAGGAGCCTAGCAACAGCACGGAAAGCAGCCTAACAACATGCAGGTGTGAGTGGAGGGAAAGGCAAACAAGCAACAAGGTCTATTGCAGGAGTAGGCAACCTTGGCTCTTTTATGACTCGTTGACTTCGACTCCCAGAATTCCTGAGCCAGCCATGCTGGCTCAGGAATTCTGGGAGTCGAAGTCCACGAGTCATAAAAGAGCCAAGGTTGCTTACCCCCTGGTCTATTGGGTTTTTGAGAACGGGTTTTTGGAGGCAGTAACCTTAATATCAGGCCTGGGCGGGTTCGTAACAGCACCAATACAGGGGAGGAGGTTTAAGTGCATCAGGAAGGAGGGAGGGAGGGGAAAGGAAGATGGAAGGGAGGAAAGAATAAAAGGAGGGAACGAAGAAGATTGGAAAGGAGGAGGGTTGGAAAGAGGGAGGAGAAAGGAATGAGGGAGGGAAGATTGGAAGGAAGGAAGGAGGGAAGGAGGAAGAAGGAAGAAAGAAGATTGCAAATAAGGAAAGAGGGAGGAGAAAGGA
>JAKJMR010016322.1:0-20581 GCA_024449315.1 Daboia siamensis
AGATCTCTGGTCCTCCCTATTCTATTGTTTTCTTCTATTTCTTTGCACTGTTCATTTAAGAAGGCATTCTTATCTCTTCTAGCTATTCTCTGGAATTCTGCATTCAATTGGGCGTATCTTTCTTTTTCTCCCTTGCCTTTCGCTTCCCTCCTTTCCTCAGCTATTTGCAAAGCTTCCTCAGACAGCCATTTTGCTTTCTTGCATTTCTTTTTCTTTGGGATGGTTTTGGATGCTACCTCTTGTACAATGTCGCGAACCTCTGTCCATAGTTCTTCAGGCACTCTGTCTATCAGATCTAATTCCTTAAATCTATTTGTCACCTCTACTGTATATTCAACAGGGATATGATTTAATTCATACCTGAGTGGCCTAGTGCTTTTCCCTACTTTCTTCAGTTTAAGCCTAAACTTTGCAAGGAGAAGCTCATGGTCTGAGCCACAGTCAGCTCCTGGTCTTGTTTTTACTGACTGTATAGAGCTTCTCCATCTTTGGCTGCAGAGCATATAGTCAATCTGATTTCTGTGTTGACCATCTGGTGATGTCCATGTGTAGAGCCGTCTCTTGGGTTGTTGGAAAAGAGTGTTTGCTATGACCATCGTATTCTCTTGACAAAATTCTATCAGCCTGTGCTTCATTTTGCACTCCAAGGCCAAACTTGCCTGTTATTCCGCTTATCTTTTGGCTTCCTACTTTAGCATTCCAATCCCCCATGATGATAAGAACATCATTTTTTGGTGTTAGTTCTATAAGGTGCTGTAGGGCTTCATAGAACCGGTCAATTTCATCCTCTTCAGCACTGGTGGTTGGGGCATAGACCTGGACTACTGTGATATTGAATGGTTTGCCTTGGATCCGAACTGAGATCATTCTGTCATTTTAAGGATTGTATCCCAGTATTGCTTTTCCTACTCTTTTATTGACTATGAAGGCTACTCCATTTCTTCTGAGGGATTCTTGCCCGCAGTAGTATACCTGATGGTCATCTGAATTAAATTCACCCATTCCTGTCCATTTTAGTTCGCTGATTCCTAAGATGTCGATGTTCAGTCTTGTCATCTCTTTTTTTGACCACGTCCAGCTTTCCTTGATTCATGGATCTTACATTCCAGGTTCCTATGGAGAAAACATCTTTACAGCATCGGACTTTCCTTTTACCACCAGACACATCCACAGCTGAGCGTCCTTTCGGCTTTGGCCCAGTCGCTTCATTCTTTCTGGCGCTACTACTACTAGCCCTCTGCTCTTCCCCAGTAGCATACTGGTTGCCTTCCGACCTGAGGGGCTCATCTTCCAGCATCATATCGTTTTGCCTTTTGGTACTCTCCATGGAGTTTTCATGGCAAAGATAGTGGAGTGGGTTGCCATTTCCTTCTCCAGTGGATCACGTTTTGTCAGAACTCTCTGCTATGACCTGTCCGTCTTGAGTGGCCCTGCACGGCATAGCTCATAGCTTCATTGAATTACGCAAGCCCCTTTGCCACGACAAGGCAGTAATCCATAAAGGGGACTAGACCTATAGAGGAGTATAAAAGGATGAATAGGGTTGAAGTCAAGTCCTATGTGATGGTATTGGGTGAAGAATTCTTGGAACTCATTCTTCTTCTAGTTTAAAATTCTTGTGTAACTCGAGTAGTTTGAAGAGTTGTTTCTACAAACCAAACACAAAAGGAAAGAAGCAAAAGAAACCTAAAAGAAAAGAACCATAAGGTCATAGAAAGATAAAAACAGAAGCCACATGATCCCATGCTAATAGGGGAACCTTTAGAAACACAAATAATATCTCTTACTTCTGTATTACATGAACCACTTACATAGTTCCCCGCAAAAGAATATATACAAGAACCATTTCCCAAAATTATTTCTGGAGTAGGGAAAATAGTATGATCGGCCCATAAGCATAAGCCATCATCATTACGGTGAAGATCTATCTAATAAGTTTCTGGTGTTTTAAAAGAGGAATTAAGAGGTTTAGCTGGGAATCCAGAATTAAGCTCATGGCAACGTTGATGCCCTTTGGTCCATGTTGCCTGTCTAAAATATTGAAATAGACAGTTGTCACCGTCTCTACTCCAACCCTCTGTGCACCCAAAGGCAAGCATTTCACAATCCCAACACAAGCTCCAGAAACTAAAACAACCCCCTCCTCCAATCATGAGAGATATTAGTCCAAAAGTTAAAACTATAGTACATTTAGTTTTCTCCGTTCCTGGGAAAAGTTGGCAAGATACATCCATGGCATCTGTTTAATCTTTAGTAGGGAAGGCTTCTTTCTAGAAGAAAAAGAAATTACACATGCACATCTTAAGAAATGGGCTTAATCTGACTACAATGTACACATTTTTGATTATTTAAAACATAATTCACAGGTAAAATACATTTTTGTTGTAGAAAGAAGAGACTCACGCAAGCTCTTCAGGAAAGGAAAGCTTTATTGCGCAGGTTCAGAAGGCTTAAAGAAAGCAAAGGGTCTGAACCCTGAAGGGCTCATGAACAGACATATTTATACACCTCTAATTCCTAGTTATACATTGTTATGCATTGTTCCTTATATGGTTACATCCTGCACATTCTTATCAGACAACAGTTTACAGAAGAAAATTACATGAAGTACGTGTAGTTTCACAGACAGGATATGGCTATCCCAATCAACATCTACCTTAAGGACAAGACCATGTTTGCTTAACCAGTGACCTTTGTATACTTCCTCTTTATTCCTCCCTTTTTAGACTTAGCTCAACTTGTGACGATGAGTCTCAACAGAGGTCTTCTTTGGTTTGTAACCTTTCATATTCCCACATTGCCATTACCTGTGCAGTAGCTTTTCTTTCAGCAAGTAAAGCTAAGCTATTGGATATAGTTCTTATAAAAATAGGCAAGATACAAGGAATCAACACACATCCTGCAGCTATCAGTCCTATGAGAGCCACGATTGCTTGTAACCCTGGAAGTTTGGGAAACCATCCACTGAAAATCTCTTGGAAATTAAAACCCTTCCAGGTTTGATCTGCATTGTGTCAATTGCCTCATTTCAGTGGTTAATTGTTTGATTACCTGTCCAGTTTCGTCAATTTGAAGACAACAATTTGAAAGATTGAATTTTCCACACACTCCACCTTCTTTTGCCAATAGGTAATCTAAAGCCAATCGGTTTTGATAGACTGCTGTCTGGAGTTTATCAAGTAGTTACAGCTAACAAGTTCAAGGCTTTATCTAGGCATTTGTTCTGTTCCCCCCTCCCAAGGTACAAACAGACAGACAAGAAGGCATGATTCACAAGGGTTAAGTCTTTATTCTGTAGTAATTGCTTTCTGATAAAGCCTTGGCAGCAAGATACCCACAGTCAGCCAAAAATAAGCTCGTTACCTCAAGCGTCCGCTGAAATGAGATAACTGCCAAACAATTAATCCAAGTAAACAATCCAAAAACTGAAGTGAATAAATGTCAAGAATCCAGTCCAGCGTTTCAAAGACGTGACCAGAAGTTGTTTGAATTATTGTTCGTCACAAAGTTCTGAGAGTAGCCACACACCCTTTTATACCTTGTGGGGTGTGGCTCAGTGACTCAGCTAATCCCTGGCCCTTCTACTCTTCCTATGCTGCTGTAAATGCTTGGCCCTGCATCTTTCTCAGGGGTCTAGCCATGATTCATCTTCGCTAGCCTGTATCTGCTGCAGCTGCTCAGGCTCCGTCCCACCCTGGCTAATTACAGGCTGCTCCTGTCGGCCTTCAGATGGAGACGGAGGCCTTGCCAGAGAGGAGGGCCCTGGAGAGGGAGGCCTTGCCAGAAGGGAGGGCCCCAGAGAGGGAGGCCCTGCCAGTTCCTCCCCATCATCCTCAGAGTCCTCTTCCTCGGGTAGGACAGGCTCAGGGGTCGGGGCCACAACACTATCCCCCACCGCAGGGCCCTTCCCCCGGGTCTGACGGTCGGGATGTGGTCGAGATGGGAACTGTTTGTGGAAAACCCGCACAAGGTCAGGGGCGTGGACTGCGGAAGCGTCTACCCAGGAGAAGTCCTCAGGTCCATACCCCTTCCACTCGACCAGATATTGGAAGCGCCCCTTTAGCCAGCGGGAGTCCCGTATACTGGCCACCTCGTATTCTGCTGCGCCCTCCTTGTCGAGTAGTTGGTGGGGCAGGAGCCATCGGGCGTCGAAGGGAACACGAGGGGGCTTCGGGGACCAGCAGGGATCGGTGAAAGACCAGGTGGATCCGCATGGAGCGTGGCAGGGTCAACCGGTAGGCCACAGGGTTGATGACTGCTTCGATCGGGAACAGGCCGATGTATCGATGGTCCAGTTTCTTTACCGGTCGGTCAGTCGGGAGATGCTTCGTGGATAACCACACTTGATCTCTGACCGCCAGCGGTGGCATTGCCCATCGGGAGTGGTCAGCGAACCATTTATAGTCCTCCTTGGCCCGGATCAATTGTCGCCGTACCAATTGTTGGACTGCCTGCAACTCCGACAGGAAGTCCTGGGTCTCGGGAACCAGAGAATCTGAGGGAGCCAGAGGGAAGAGCCGCGGATGGTACCTTATGTTGGCATAGAATGGGGTGGACTGGGTGGAGGTGTGTTGGGAGTTGTTGAAGGCAAACTCCTCTAGGGAGAGGTAATCGGCCCAGTTATCCTGCTGCTGGTTCACGAAACAGTGCAGGTACTGCTCCAGGATGCCGATTACCTTCTCTGTCCCCCCATCGGTCTCTGGATGGTGTGCCGATGACAAACACACCTGCACCTCCAACACGGCCATCAGGCTTTTCCAAAATTGTGCCATAATTTGCATGCCGCGATCCGACACTACCCTGTCGGGCAATCCATGGAGACGGAAGACATGCTGTAGGAACAACCGGGCAGTCATACAGGCAGTTGGCAGTCCCCGGCACGGAATAAAGTGCGCCATTTTGGTTAACATATCGACTACCACTAGGACGGTGGTAAACCCTGAGGACGGTGGCAAGTCTGTTAAGAAGTCCATGGAGATTGCTCCCCATGGTCACTCTGGTGTCGGCAGGGGTTGGAGGAGGCTGGGAGGTGCGCCCGTGGCGGCCTTTGCTTGTCGGCATGGCACGCAGGATGTCACATACGCATGTACGTCGTGCCGTACCCGAGGCCACCAAAAGGTCCGCGTCACTAAATTGAGGGTCTTGAAAAACCCAAAGTGCCCCGCCGCCGGGTTGTCATGACACTGTGTCATCACGAGGGTTCAGAGTGGCCCCGTGGGTACATATAGTCGCCCCCGATGTTTCAGCAAACCCTCCTCCAAAGTCCACGGGGATGCGGGACCAACCTCAGCCTTCCTCTGTTGCGACCAGTCGTCCAGGTGCTGTGCCTCATGCACCTAAGCCCACAAGTCCACTGGCTCATGGACTGTGGCCAAGGATTCCACGGGCAACACTGTCCGTGGGGGCAGTGGGTTCTTGGTGCAGAGGTACTCCGGCTTGCGGGACGTAGTCCAAAGAGTCAGATTAAAAGAAAAAGAGAGAAAAAACTTGCTTTCAGTTCTTTGAATTTTCTTTTCTTTTCTTCCGTGGCTTTAGTTGTTATCAGATAAACTAGACAACCGGAGGTTTACAAAGTTTTTCAAAATTGCCTTCTTGAAGATGATTTTTACTGCTATACAGCAACAAAAAGCACCACCAGACATTGTCTGACAGGGTTAAACTTAACAGCCACTTGAGGTTTCAAAACGTCCCAGTTGTTCAAAACACATTGCAGAGGAGTACATTTTGATTTATTTCTTTAAATTACTCTGACGATTCCCCATATTTCTTTCTTTTTTCCCCTTCAAGATAGTTTCTCGGCTTCCTCCCTTTTCACTTAATTAATTTGTAATTTTGTAATAAATTTTTCCTTTGGAGGACTAGTCAGGGAGATCAGCCTCCTATCTTATTTCAAAATTACCAAAAGCTCTGCAAAAAAATTACATTCCAATTTAATTACTTTCCTTAAATCACTCTCTATCCTGTATTGGAAGACAGTTTCTCGGCTTCCTCTTTTCTTACATTTCTTCATTTATTTCTTTATGCTTCATTTATTTTTATTTTTTTATGCTTATCTATAGAGGACTAGTCAGAGAGATCAACCTCCTGCCTTATTCCAGGATTACCAAAGCTTTTTTAAAATCTATTTTACTTACCAAGGCACCTTTTGCAATTTCTCCTGTCAGTGGAGAAGCATGAAACCTTGTTGAATTCGGGCATTCAGGTTCCTCAGACACGGATCCCACTGGCAAAGATGAAGCATAGGAGTCTTCTAGGTCAGGGCTTTTCAACCGGTGTTACGCGTACCACCTGTGGTACTTTGCCATGTGGCAGGTGGTATGTGACCATCGTAGAGAAGTGTAGCGGGGAAGGGGAATGAACCAAAGCCACCCAAGCCTGAGGGAGAGGAAGCTGTAGCTGCAGGTCTGTCTGGGCTTGGCCAAAGCCTCAAGAGCCGGCAGGGCTCCAGCTGAGTGGCTCCAGTTGATTGGTGCTTCCAGAAGCAATGCAGAGGTGGAGGTGAATTGAAGAAAAAGGGACGGGGGAGGAGAGGAGAGGAGAGGCTCTAAAAGAAGGTGGTTTGGGTGGGAAAGGGAAAAAAAGACAACAGGGAAAGAGAAGAGGAGCTCAGCAGGCAGGGAGGAAACAGGGACAGGGAAGAAGTAGCATCTGTTGCTGGAAGAAAAGGTCCCGTGGTTCGTTTTCTCTAGCCAGGAGAATGCAATCAGCACTGATGAAATGAAAAGCCAGCAGACGAGCATGTCAGAAAGGAGGTGGGTTTAATTAGTTCTGGATCAGCTGGCAGCTTGATTGGGTTACCATAAGGATTTTTGTACAGTTTTTACAGGGTTTTGTAATTCAGAGGTTCGGTTTGTGTGCTTTGTTTATTGGAATATTTTAGTCTGTATTTTATTTATTTATTTATTTATTTAATTTTATATACTGCCCTATTCCTGAAGGACTCAGGGCGGTTTACAGGGCAAAATTTAAAAGACAATATAAAAGTTGAAATAGAAATAGAATTAAAATGAATTAAATTAATTAATAGCCCAACAAATTAAAACAAAGTTTAAAAACTTAAAACCCCTCAGTCCAGGCCAGACTGACTAGCAATGAGTCCAAAATGTTGACTTCTGTAGGTTTAATTGCTTTAAACAAATGTAATTAGTTTTAACCCCTTATCTTGAGTCTGTCTATGGCTTTTAAAAGGTTTTCTTTGAAGGTAAACAGGCTTAATTTAAGGCTAAAGCTTTTCACAATTGCCAGAGCCTTTCAGTCTTGGTTGCAACATTGTGACATGTGACATGCCTGAGGCAGCTTAAAGAAAAAACCTGGAGTTTATGTGTTTCTTTATTTTGTGAGCCTTTCTTGATTTGCACTTGATTCCTGTGTCTTTAAGGGTACAGGGAAGGGATTGGGGGGTTGCATTCTTACTGCACTGTGGAAAGAGCTCAGAAGGGAGAGAAGAAGAAGGACCGACGAGTTAGCTCATGGGTCTACAAACTTAGCAACTTTAAGACCTGTGGACTTCAACTCCCAGAATTCCTCAACCAGCCATGATGGCTGAGGAATTCCGGGTGTTGAAGTCCACAAGTAGTAAAAGTGCCAAGTTTGAAGACCACTATCTGGTAGTGGTGCATATTAATCAACATGGATAAATTCATCATACATTTGTCAGTGCAAAGGGAAAGTGATTCAGCAAAGGAACAGCCACTGAAATAATTAAAACTGGTACTTTTTTCCTTTTTTTCTACAGTTTGTAATATTTTATTAGATTATAGAATAAAATACAAAAATACAAAAGCAAATACTAGGACAGTGGGGAGGAAAAAGGGGGGGGAAAGTGAGGGGGGGAAGGGAAAAAGAACAGACTTCCTCTGTTGCAGTAGAAGGAAGCATTAACATTGAACTTCAACTTTTTACTTTTCCATAATATTATAAACTATCCATTTCTATAACAACAAATGAATCTAATCATTAAACCCAACCCCCCCTTTTTATTCATCAAGTTTTTGACACCTTGCTAAGCACTGGTGGTACTCAAATATTGTCATGTCCTAAAAGTGTGAAAAGGTTGAAAAGCCCTGTTCTAGGTAAAACACCTAGGAGCTCTCTAAGACTCACACTTCAGTCGCTGTCAGTTTCATCCTGCTGAGAACTGAAAGCTCGCTGGGACCTCAACAGAGGTCTCCAGATGTGGGGGGAGAGCTTTTGTAGCTTCCACATTAGGCACCAGGTTGTAAGGTTTTACACTTAGCCTCACAATTGCCCCAGTGTTACTCAGGAATTTAAAAGAGCCAAAGAAACTCCTGAGCCGAGGTTTCAGCAAGCAAACAACTTTTATTTTGATCAAAATAGAGTTGGGTGGCCACATCTCTCTTCATGGCTGGTAGAGAGATGAAGGCAACAACCAGGAAAGATGTCTTCCACCTTTTATACCATTCCAGAACAAAGAGATCTGGTCTTGGTACTAGGAACCAAAAGGTACAGAAAAAAAATAATTCCTAGATGATGACTCATACACAGCAACTCAGGCTCCACCATAACTCCTTTCCCCCCTCCCCTTACCATGCTCTTTTCATGTAAGCAATCCCCTGTACCTAAAGCATGAAACATTTGCTTTTATATAATTAATTTCCCAATATAAAGCACCTACAAAGCTGCTTGCACATAAATATATATCAACCTTAAGCATAATAAAATCCCTTCAATAACATAGAGCAACAGAAAAGAAATGAACAATTCAAACAAAGTACAAGATGGAAACCAAGGCAGAGAGGAGCAACATCTGCAACATAAGTAAACAGGGAGCTGGTGAGAGAAAATAGCCGAAGAAGCCCCGAAGGCACAGGGATCACAGCAACCAAAATGCCCAGGCATCCAGGTCAACATAATCCGTGAAACAAATGCGCCAGCCCAAGGTCATCCTCAGCACCAGGGGCAACAGTCCAAGCAACTCAGTGGTCCTAAGCATTGGGCAGTGGGGAAGAAGAGTGAAGGCAGGCATGATGAATCCCAATACGAAGCCCAGTAATCTCGACCACTGTGTGAGTTAGCGAGAAGAACAATGAAGGAGCCTCTTCAGCATTCAGCAAAGGGCCAGAAGCAGATCAGGATGTGACAAGCACCCAACCACCATAAAGAAAAGGATGGAGTGTGTTATGTATTGAGTTAAGTTGCTTGTAAACTGTGTGTGCAATGGTTAACAGCCGTTACGTTTAAACTCCAGACAGCTTGTCTCCGGAGTTGTTACTTGCATTTTGAGGTGGGAAGTTACTGTTTAATCTTATTGGCTGCCGACTAGTGGCAGCCCGGATAAATAGAAGCTGAGCAGTGTTTGCGGCTGCTTCTGTTGTACTGAATAAACCCATTGCTGTTTTCACCATTCTGCCTCGTCAATGTCTCACTGAACCAAGAACTTAACAGGGGCAATGAGGGTGGGATGTGCTGCTCAAGGAGAAGACAGACGCCACTAGGGGGTGAGACCAGCACCTGAGCTTGGCAGGAACTATGTTCCCCCCCCTTGGTCTGCCAGCAAATCATGCTGGAGACCACCATGCCCTGAGGATCCATCCTAGAGCCAGCACAGCAACACAAGACATTGCAAGGACAACGAAAACTCACCATGGCCAAAGTTGGAAAATTGGCGGAATTCGACGTGGCACATCCTGAGAGGTGGAGTTCCTACATCTCCCGCGTTGAGAATTATCTGTGTGCTAACCAGGTTAGCGAAGACGGCTTGAAGGCCACAACACTCCTATGTGTGTGCGGCCTGGCTATGTTCGATATAGCCGAGAACCTGGTCACCCTGGCTACACTTGAGTCAGTCGCCTACACAGATCTTAAGAAGAAGCTCAATGTTCTGTACCAGCCTGCTACCGGCCCTGCAGATAAGGCAGGGACAACCCCTTTTACAAGAAGGCAAGAGGCTGGAACTAAGCCTGCCAAATTTATTAACATAAAAACATAAACAGGCCCGGGTACAGCACGGAGACGGCATTGGTCGCTCTGGTGAATGATCTCTGGAGGGCTCGGGACAGGGGATGTTCCTCTGTCCTAGTCCTATTAGACCTCTCAGCGGCGTTCGATACCATCGACCATGGTATCCTGCTGCGGCGTCTCAGGGGATTGGGAGTGGGAGGCACAGTTTTGCGGTGGTTCTCCTCCTATCTCCTGGGACGTTCGCAGTCGGTGTTGGCAGGGGGACAGAGGTCGACCTCGAGGTCTCTCGTTTGTGGAGTTCCTCAGGGGTCGGTCCTCTCGCCTCTCCTGTTCAACATCTATATGAAACCGCTGGGTGAGATCATTCGTGGTTTTGGAGTTGGGTATCATCAATATGCTGATGATACCCAGCTTTTTCTTTCTACCCCAAACCACCCCAGTGATGCCCTCGACGTGATGTCCCGTTGCCTGGAGGCGGTCCGGGTCTGGATGGGGAGTAACAGACTTCAACTCAACCCCGACAAGACTGAGTGGCTGTGCATACCTGCATCCCGGGATATTCAGAATATTCCATCACTTTCTATGGGGGGTGAATTATTACCCCCCGTAGATAGGGCTCGCAACTTGGGAGTCCTCCTAGATTCACAGTTTGCTTTGGAAGATCACATAGTGGCTGTGACTAGGGGGGCCTTCGCCCAGGTTCGCCTGGTGCGCCAGTTGCGGCCCTATCTTGACCGGGATGCCTTGTGTACGGTCACTCATGCGCTTGTGACCTCTCGCCTTGACTACTGCAATGCTCTCTACATGGGGCTGCCCTTGAAGACCACTCGGAGGCTTCAACTGGTACAGAATGCAGCCACGAGAGTTGTGTTGGGAGTCTCCCGATACTCCCATATAACACCTCTGCTCCGTGAGCTGCATTGGCTGCCAGTTGTCTTCCGGGTGAGATTCAAGGTACTGGTAATGGTGTTTAAGGCCCTTCATGGCACGGGTCCGGAGTACCTTAGGGATCACCTGCTGCCGGCATCAACTTCCCTCCGCCCTGTGCGTTCCCACAGAGAGGGTCTCCTCAGGGTGCCACCGATCAGAGAATGTCGATTGGTGGCCCCCAGGGGGAGATCCTTCTCTGTGGGCGCCCCGGAGCTATGGAATCAGCTGCCGGTTGAGCTCCGGACGGCGCCCGACCTTCGCTCCTTCCACCGCGATTTGAAAACATTTCTATTTGTACAAGCTGGCCTGGCCTGATGAGGGATGGGTGGTTTTTTTAATGTTTGTATTGGATTTTAGTCGGGCATGTTTAATTCCTTTTTAATTTTTGTATTTTTGTATGTTTATATTTGCCCTGTACACCGCCCTGAGTCCTTCGGGAGAAGGGCGGTATATAAATAAAATTATTATTATTATTATTATTATAAAGAGAGCAAACACGAACAATGAAACAGGAACTATTCAAACGGTTGCCTTCAGCAAACCAGCCCTCCCATGCATTCCCCTTTTATACAGTTCAGGGCGTGGCTTCTCTCTGCCTCCTTCTGAGGTGCCCCATTGCCTTCCTCTGTTTACTCCTTATTGACTGCCTCCTGCGTCGGGCGTCCTTGAACAGGGCCAGCTGTGGCTCATCTTCATCCACGCTGTCAGGCTCACACAGATGGGTCTGCGTCGTGACCAGGTGGGAGGGGCCTGGCTGAGGGCTCTCATCAGCAACCTCTCCAACACCCCCCTTCTCCTCCTCTGAGTCGTCCGACCCAAATGCCGAACCCACAGGTTGACCCTGAATCACAACACTCAAAGACCATTTTGAGCCGAAACTTTCCATAATCGCATGGCAGCATGTGTTTGAGCAGTGGGAGCAGCAGCCAGGAGAGTCTGCTGCTGAGTTCATAGCCGCCCTACACCAGGCGTCCCAGCTATGCAACTTTGCAGATCTTGAAGAAAGACTGAGAGACCGATTATTTGCAAAAGAGACTCTTACATTCAAAGATGCCCTGAAGGAGGTGATGGCCAACAAAGCTGCCAGAGGAGCCATCAAGGCCTTATGGCCCTCCAAGAACACTCCCAGCACAGAAACCGTCCACCATGAGGATGCCGAAAGAACAGAAGACTCTGACACGGACCTTGAGGTCGATCGGCTCCAGAAGAAGCCACAGAGGAACCAGTGGCCGCTTGCGAAGGCAGTTCCCTTCACTCAATGTGCGTCCTGTGGAGGTCATCATAGATGCTCGGAGTGCAGGTTCTGCACAGCATTGTGCTGGGCATGTGGCAAGCAAGGCCACATTGCTGCCGTCTGCAGAGGTCACCAGTGGGACATACCGCAAGAAGAAGTATTCAGGCAACACAGAGTCAGCTATTGCTCCAGCCAAAGGAGCGTGTTCAGAACTGGTGCCCATTGCCCCCTTAAATAGAAGCTTAGGCTAAAGGTCAAGCTTCAGGGAGTTCCATGTAACATGGAACTGGACACTGGGTCAGCACTATCTATAGTTTTCCAAGGAACTTTTAATCATATCTGCAGTCACAGCGGCAAACGAGTAAAACTCAGGCTAACCTGTTGCTGATGGACTTCCAAAACTCCCGTGTAGCTGTTAAAGGAGAAGCTATGCTCAAGGTTCAGTTCAAGGGGTTTGAGGGTCCATTGGACGTTGTGGTTGTTGAGGGCCACCGCACAAGCCTCATTGGCCTAGATTGGTTTGATGCCTTGGGTATCCAAGTAACTGGCATTCACAAAATGATAACAACGGACCTGTCGGCAGTTTGCCAAGAGTTTGCTGATGTGTTCAGCCCGAACTTAGGAAAATACAAGGGGCCTCCAATTGCCCTCCACCTTGATCCTACTGTAACCCCAATACGGATCAAGCCTCGTCTAGTGCCTTTTGCCCTCAAGCCCAAAATCGATGCAGAGCTAGACAAGCTGGTGCAACAGGGGGTGTTGCAGTCAGTAGATAGTGGGGTGTGGGAGACCCCCATAGTCACGCCACTTAAGGCCAATGGTGAGGTGCACATATGCGCAGATTATAAGTGCACTATTAACAGAGCACTTCAACAACATGCATATCTGGTGCCTGTAGTCAGCCACATTTTGGCATCACTACAGGGAGGTCACGTATTTGCCAAATTAGACTTGGCACAGGCCTACCATCGACCGCCCGTGGATGATGCCATGGCAGATGCTCAAAACATTGTCACCCACAGGGGAGCTTTCAAGGTTAGGCACCTACAGTTCAGGGTCAGTGTAGCCATAGGGCTGTTTCAGGGAGTGATGGAGCGCACACTCAAGAACCTTCCACGTGTGTGCCCCTACTTTGATGATGTCCTCATAGCTGGGGAATCAGAGGAGATTTTGGGTGAATGGCTCAAAGCCGTCCTTCAGCGTTTCCACGAAGCGGGGCTGAAGCTAAAAAGAGAAAAGTGCAAGATTGGGGTAAATTCAACAGTATTCCTCGGGTTCCGCATAGATGCTGCAGGCATTCATCTGGCAGATTCCAAGCTCAAAGCAATCCAGCAGGCTCCCAGTCCGAAGTCTAAGGGGGAGCTTCAGGTCTTTTTAGGACTTCTGAATTTTTACCATGCCTTTCTCCCACACAAGGCCAAAGTGGCAGAGCCGTTACACTGGCTCTTGGACAAAAAGGCAAAGTGGCAGTGGATGAATGTCCATGAGAAAAGCTTCTCAGCAGTCAAATCACTGCTGTCTTCAAACTCAGTGCTCACCCATTTTCAGGAAAAGCTGCCTCTCTGCATCGCTTGTGATGCATCACCATATGGGGTAGGGGCTGTGTTGAGTCATTTGATGGCTGACGGGAGACAAGCTCCCATTGCTTATTACTCTAGGACACTGTCTTCAGCGGAATGCAATTACACGCAAATAGACAAGGAGGCACTGGCCATAGTGGCTGGTATTAAGAAGTTTCATAATTACTTGTATGGCCGCCACTTCACGATCTTCATGGACCACAAGCCACTTCTAGGGTTATTCACCATGAACAAACAGACACCTCAGATCTTATCCCCATGAATGTTGAGGTGGTCTATTTTCCTCTCAGCTTATAATTACAGTCTGATTCACAAACCGGGCAAAGAAATGGGCCATACAGATGACCTCAGCAGGCTTCCCCTGCCACTCTTAGAGCCAGATCCCACTCTGGCTGCTTGCGTCCTGGCTATCCAGGATTTGCCAGAGTCTCCCCTTCATGCTGCGGATGTAGCTGCGGAAACAGCCACTGACAAAATGCTTAGCCACATTTTGAAAAGGGTGTACACAGGATGGCTTGAAAAATGTCCAGGGCCAAACTTCCAGAGTTTTTACATGAGGAAGGATGAGCTTTCTGCCCATAAGAGGTACATCCTTTGGGGCAGTCAGGTCATAGTCCCGAGCTCTTTGAGACCCAGGCTTTTAGAGTCTCTGCACGAGGGCCATCTGGGAATAGTCCGGATGAAGGCACTCGCAAGGAGCTACCTTTGGTGGCCTGAGGCTCAAGTTAATAGCTGTTTCACATGTCAGCAATCAAGACCAGAAATGCCGCAAGCCCCTGTCCACCAATGGGAAGCCATGCACACTCCGTGGTCAAGAATACACATTTGTTGTGATTCAGCGTCAGCCTGTGGTTCTGGCAGCTGAGTCGGATGATCCTGAAGAGGAGGAGGAGGAGGGGTTTGGAGAGCCTTTGGTGTCAGAGGAAGGTTCTGATGCACTGCAGGACTCTCAGCCTGGCCCCTCCCGTCTTGTTCTTCATCAGACTCAGCCGTGTGAGCACGAGGGATTGGAAGAAGATGATCCACAGCTGGCTCTGTTCAGGGACGCTAGGAGCAGGAGGCAATCTAGCAGAGCAGAACAGAGGAAGGCAATGAGGCAACTTGGGAGAAGGCAATGAGAAGCCACGCCTTGGGACTGCTGATAAAAGGGGAAGGTGTGGGAGGTGCTGGTTGCTGAAGGCAACCATTTGAAGATCTTCTGCTAGAGTCCTGGTCTGTTATTCTTGTTTAACTCTTGTTTGAACTTTTGGTTTAACTCTTGAACTTTTGGTTTAACATTTGTTTGAACTCTTTGTAAATAAATTTGGTTGGGTTTTTTCCAGCCTGTTGACTATAAAAAGGGGTTGTCCATGACATTCAAACAGGGCCAGTCATAGGATGGAACAGAACAACATTGACTTTGCCAGGCCCTTTCAGGGACAACTGTTCCTAGTTCCTTAGAGTGGACTGCCACTCTAAGTGGTTAGAGGTTGCACCAGTCCCAAATATGACTACTGCCAGGACCATCCAGGAACTGCGCAGGATCTTTGCAACACATTTATTTATTTATTTATTTATTTATTTATTTATTTAAATTTATATACCACCCTATTCCCGTAGGACTCAGGGCGGTTTACAGGGAAAATTAAAAGCATAACATACAAAAATTAAAATCAGTTAAAACAATTAATTAATTCAAGTCCCCAAAATTTAAAACTAAAACCCAATTAAAATTAAAACCCCTCAGTCTGGGCCAGACAGCTCGAAGAACCAAGTGGACTACCTGACATGCTAGTCTCAGACAATGGGGCTCAGTTTACCGCTACAGAATTCCAGTCTTTCCTGAGGGCTAATCTGATAAGGCACACCACTTCGGCCCCCTTTCACCCGGCCTTGAATGGCCAAGCGGAGCATATAGTCCATATGACCAAAGACTCCTTTAAAGAGGATTGTAACCGGAGACTGGCAGCACAGGCTAGCAGATTTCTTACTTTGCCAATGCACAACGCCCTGCACTTCAATGGGCAGAAGCCCAGACGAACTTAGATGGGGTTGGCGCTTAATTACTAAGCTGGATTGGCTGCATCCAGACAGAGTTGCCTCCGACACTGCACATCCAAAGGCACCACGACGCTTGCAAGTTGGTGACCGGGTTTGGGCCCAGAACTACAGTCCAGGGAAACTGTGGGTGGTAGCAGTGGTTGGTAAGGTGTCAGGGCCACCTTCTTATGAAGTGGTCCTGGAAGATGGCAGAGTGATACAGCGGCATATTGACCAGCTGCGCCGGAGGCTAGCAAACCAACTGCTGGCACAAGACTTGTTTCATAGCCAACCCCAGGGGCAATTCAACAATGCCCCATCTGCAGAGCATGCATTTACTGATGAGACTCTCAGCCATGGACAGGGGGAACTATCGGCAGGCAATTCAACCCCGCTCACACAGACTGCACCAATTGAGTGAAAGTGGCAACTGGTGCCGACTGCCAGCTCAACACAGACTGTACCACAAATGGACTTTGGCTCGGGTCTACCAGAACAGGCCAGCCAAAGGGACTTGGGTAGATCCGAAGCAATTGAGTCTCAAGCCCCTGGTCTACCCAGCCCGGCAGGCGAACGGGTAGACCGGGAACTTCCAGTGGCCCTCAGATGCTTGGAGCAACAGCAAAAAACGCCAACTTATTTAAGGGACTAAGTACATTGTTTAAGATTTGCACCATCTAGGGGTAAGGGGTGTTATGTATTGAGTTAAGTTGCTTGTAAACTGTGTGTGCAACGGTTAACAGCCGTTACAGTTAAACTCCAGACAGCTTGTCTCCAGAGTTGTTACTTGCATTTTAAGGTGGGAAGTTACTGTTTAATCTTATTGGCTGCCGACTAGTGGCAGCCCGGATAAATAGAAGCTGAGCAGTGTTTGCGGCTGCTTCTGTTGTACTGAATAAACCCATTGCTGTTTTCTGCCTCGTCAATGTCTCACCGAACTGAGAACTTAACAGAGTGGATGATCCAATCCTGGATAATGGAGGGCCTGAACAGCTTGGAAAATGGAAGAAGCATCATAAGCAAGAGAGTGCATATATTCCCTGAGGGCCTGGTTCCCCCAAAACAAACAAACAAACAAACAAACAAAAACAGGGAGGGAAGTGGATAAGGAAGAATAGTAAAGAAAGGGCCAACCATACATGATCTCAAAGGGGGACAGGCCTTTTCCACATGTGCTGAAAACTGGGGCCTGTAGGCCAAATGAAGCTGCCAAACAATACCCAGAGCCCGAGACACCTGTGGGGTAACGTCAGAGATAAAGTGGGGCCATTGTCAGAGCCAAAGCCTTGGTATGGGAAGGAAAAAAGTGGAATAATTTCCTTCAGGAGGGCCTCAACCACCTCACATGTCTTGTTAGTATGACAGGGAAAGGCCTCATTCTATCCAGAGAAAGCACCCACAAAAACTTGCAAGTACCTAAAACCCTGTGTCCATGGCAACTCAGTAAAATTAACCTCCCAAAACTAGCAGGATCCTGGCCAGCCCCAAGCCTCCCCTAGGGGAACTTAATATTTTCCATAGGATCATTACATTGACAAATCACACATTGCTTGTGAGGGTCTTTTTATAGATCCTAAGATAAATATAGTCCTTGTAACCCCAATGAGTGCTGTTATGCAATTTTCATAAGAGGGCCCATAACCCATGTTTTGGGAGAAGGCAACCCCCCGTCCGTCTCCAGCCTACATCCACGATAAACAGCAGTCTATAAGCTCTGTGCCCATCCTGTGAAATATATGTTGGAGCCAGCACAGGCAAATGTGAGGGTACAAGCGTACCCATATACCAAGGGGACAGGGGACCTGAAACAGCAGGCTTTGTGGTGCGGTCAGCCAAGGCATTTCCCCCTCCATGTTTAGAATCAACCTTAACATGGGCCCTCACATGCATGACAGCCACCTTATGCGGGAGCAAAACAGCATCCAATAGCCTTAAAATGTCCTGTCCATATTTAATAGGAGCGGTGAGCAAACCACACTCCATCCACAATACCCCATGTGCATGTATAACACCAAAAGCCCCACCCAAAGAATTTACTGCCTGTAAATATATTAACCACACTGTCTGACTTTTCCAAGGCTCTCGTCAAGACAATGAGTTCAGCTTTCTGAGCTGAAGTACCTGCAGGGAGAGCTGCTGCTTCCACTACTTGATCCAATGTGACGATAGCATAGCCAGCTAGCCTTTTTCCCTGTCTCATAAAACTACTGCCATCTGTATACAGGTCCCTGTCCGCATCCTCTAGTGCAGGGGTGTCAAACTCAATTTCATTGAGGGCCACATCAGCATTGCGGTTGCCCTTGGGGGGCTGGGTGGGTGTGGCCAGGGTTGGCATGGCCTACTGGGTGGGCGTGGCTGGAGTGGGTGTGGCCTACTGGGTGGGCATGGCCAGCTCTACATCGTTTGTGTCAAGGGTGCCTGTGGGGGTCTGGGCAGGAGTGGGACAGATGTGAGGATCTCTGGCAGAAGGAGATGGGACCGGGGCAAGTGCCAAGGCATGGTCCACTGGAGGAGCCTCACTGTTCCTCTCAGGCCATGGTGGTGGTGGTGGGAGCTGGATCGTGGCACGGAGGTCAAATGCCCAGCCCAGCCCTCAAGCACCTGCGGCACTAAGCCTAGCACCACTTCCCTAAGGGGTGCCCAGCTGCACTTACCTCCTCCTCAAGGCTGCTGCTGCTGTGCTTGCTCTTAGCCAGGTTGCTCATGATGGGTACGAGGGCAAAGTCAAGAGGGAAGCCCACTCCCTCTCCATGTGAGGAGACCTGGCTTTGTATCCAAAGCTTCCTTAGCAATAGGATGGGAGACCCCCCCCCCAAGATAGGCCAGGAGGAGGGGGCAAGGGGATGGTGAAAGGGCAGCAGGGAAGGTCTAAGGCAGGACTTCCCTCAGACCCTCCCTCCCTCTCCTTCCTTCCTTCCTTCCTTCCTTCCTTCCTTCCTTCCTTCCTTCCTTCCTTCCTTCCTTCCTTCCTTCCTTCGAACAGAGTGGTGGGAAAATATTTGAGATGAGGGAGGGAGAAAAACAGGCAAGAAATGCAGCTGGGGAAGTGTCTTCCTTCGTGAGGAATGAAGAAATGCACCATTGCCTAGAAGTGGCCAGCACATGGCCCTCGCCTACTTCACATATCCGGCTTGGTGGGCTCTTGAGGAGGGGATGCCACGAACAGCCTGAGAGTCGATGTTACCTGCGCAATGCTGCCCAGCCCCCAGCCTGCCCGATTTTGGCAGGCAGCAGGGTGCTCTCCACACAGTGCCAAGAAGCTGAGCTGGGTGGCATGAATCTGAAGAGAAGCGCAACACTGCCCAGGCCCTAGCCTGCCCGAAGTAGGCAGGGCCATGTGCTGGCCACTTCCAGGCGATGGTGCATTTCTTCATTCCTCACAAAGGATGATACCTCCCCAGTGTGCGCCCAGGGGGCAGTGTCGATGTGGCAGGGGCTGCTCCTTCGCTGTTTTCAGATGGCCTTGTGGAGCTAAGACTGAATGTATTTCAGCATAGATGGCCACCACGAAATTGTACATTGGCCCCCAGCTGGCCTGGGCCGGGGCCAAGGCAGCGGGGGCCGTTCCCTCACTGTTTCCAGGATGGGTTCGCGGGCCACATGAAACCACTTTGTGGGCCGGATCTGGCCCCCGGGCCTTGTGTTTGACATGTCTGCTCTAGTGACTGGTCAGTTAAACCCGGTTGCCCAGTAAACACTACAGTAATAGTTTGCACAAAATCATGATCACCATCCTGTTCCAGTTGGGGAAGAAAGGTTGCTGGATTGAACCTGCTACTGCACTTGATATGAACTTGTGGGTTGTCAAGGGGAGCAATCAGATACTGCTACAGATGGGAAGCTATAAGCCAATGCCCCCCCCCCCCCCCCGGATGCTAGCAAGTCCTGGATGGAATGAGGTGTTTCCACTGTGATAGGAGCCCCCAAAGTTAATTGTTCAGCAGCCTCCAAAAGGAGAACAGCAGCTGCTGCAGCCCAAAGGCATGCCGGCCATCTTTGAGCAATAAGATCAAGTTGTTTGGAGAAACAGGCCACTGGGTGAGACCAAGTACCAAGGGTCTGAGTAAGGACTCCAGCACCCATCCCTTTGCTTTCAGCCATATATAAGGCAAACAGTTTCCTGTGGTATCCTGATACAAGGGCTTAACCCTCAGAGCAAAGATGGTGGCTTGTAACTTAGCAAGCAAATCACATCCTAAAAGGGGCATAGGGCAGTCTGGAAGGTAAAGAAATTGATAAGTAAGGCAAATACCACCCATAAAACATTCCAAAGGGTTAAGTATTGCAGCTGACACAGAATGGCCATTGGCTCCAAAGACCTGGAACGTTTGTGAGGAAGGGTTTCCAAGGGGTTTATTTAATACTGAATGTGATGCTCCTGTATCAGTCAAAAAGGGTATTGTTCTCCTCTGACTTTGAACTTTACCAGGGGTGAAGAGGAAGAATCATCCATAAGGGCAGGGAGACAAAGGCCCCCAGCCCCTCACTCCCTCCTTATATCTGGAGCATGGTGGTGGAACAGCACCCTATAGGACAGTTAGGAAGGGAACATAAAAGACATTCCCTGCTCTAGTGGCCAAATGTCATGCATATACAACACTGGTCCTGTCTTAGGGCAAAAGACTGCAGTGGGTGGTCTGGGGGGAGGGGGGTTCCTGGAATCTGAGTGACATTGTCCCATATCTCTCTTGAGGGGGCCCTACCACTCCTCGCCATCCTCTTCTGCAAGTCCCACTTCTTCCCCCTTCCACCAGGAGCACCTGTTGCAGAGCTTAAACCAGCAAGACAATACTTTTTTTTCATCCTTTTTAGCGCCGCCCCCCCTCCCGGGTTATCACTTCTGCTCATGTCATGTAGGTTATAAGCTCCTTCCAACAATTTTGTATCATCAGCTGAA
>JAKJMR010016322.1:25581-60972 GCA_024449315.1 Daboia siamensis
GATAAATGATGAAGAAATTATTTTAGCAATTAAGCAATTAAAGGTGAGTAAAGCACCAGGAACAGACAGTTTGACTGCCGTCTATTATAAAGATTTACAGTCAGAAATGGTGGAACCTTTAAGAGAATTGTTTAGGACAATTCAATTGGGAGGAGAAGTGCCTCCATCATGGAAAACAGCCTTTATATCGTTGATTCCAAAGGAAGATCAAGATGATACTCAAGCCAAAAGCTATAGGCCAATATCGCTTTTAAATACTGATTACAAGATATTTGCAAAAATTTTAGCAAATAGATTAATGAAGGTAATGCAGCAAATGATTCATAGTGACCAAACTGGATTTATAAGTGGTAGACAAATGAAGAATAATGTGAGACATATTGTAGACTTATTGGAATTTTTGGACAGAAATAACCAGGTTCCCGCAGCGCTGATCTTTTTGGATGCTGAAAAAGCCTTTGATCAATTGGACTGGCAATTTTTGTTTAAGGCACTGGAGAAAATGGAGTTTGGAAAAAAAAAATTACAATCTATTAGAGCAATATACCAGAAGCAAACAGCTCAAATAATAGTTAATGGTAGTTTGATAGAAACATGTAATATTGAAAAGGGTACAAGACAGGGGTGTCCGTTGTCACCTTTGCTGTTTGTTTTAACATTGGAAATATTATTGATTAAAATACGAGATTCAAATAAAATTAAGGGAATTAAAATAAGAGATCAAGATTATAGACTGAGAGCGTTTGCGGATGACCTGGTTATTACAGTAAGTCAACCGACTTATTCAGTTGTAGAGTTGATGGAGATAATAACCTCATATGGGAAAGTCTCTGGATTTAAGATAAATACGCAAAAAACTAAAATATTGTCTAAAAATATGACTATAGAACAAAAGGTTGTTTTAGAAGAGTTAACGGGATTTGGAATAGTTAAAAAGATTAAATATTTGGGGGTATATCTTTCAGCTTCAAATGTGAAATTATATAAAAATAATTATGAATTGTTATGGTCAAAAATACAAAAAGAGCTAGATGGTTGGAAAAAATTACAATTATCCTTATTGGGAAGAATTGCAGCAGTAAAAATGAATGTTTTGCCAAAATTTCTATTTTTGTTTCAAATGATACCTATACTTAAAAAGGATTTAAATTTGGAGGAATGGCAGAAAGGTATTAATAAATTTGTTTGGGCAGGGAAAAAACCACAAGTTAAATTTAAGATAATGCAAGATATACGTGAAAGAGGTGGTCTTAAAATGCCTAATCTTAAATTATACTATGAGGCTGCTGCTCTATCTTCAATTAGTGATTGGTTTAATTTAACACAAGGGAGATTATTAGATCTCGAGGGTTATGATTTGTTATTTGGTTGGCATGCATATTCATTGTATGATAAGAAGGTAGATAATGTTTTTAAGATACATATATTAAGGTATGCTCTGTTGCAAGTATGGAAAAAATATAGACATAAGTTAAATTATAAAATACCAATTTGGGCAATACCTAAACATGCAATAGAAAATATAAATGTTGGATTTAAACATGATGTGATTACATAGAAAGAAATTTTAAGGATAGAAAGGAATGTATGGCAATTAAAGCCATATAATATTTTAAAAGAAGAAAAGATTGTACAAACTTGGTTTCAGTATGGGCAGTTGCAAGCAAGATGGAAAGAAGATCAGAAAGTTGGTATTTCAATAACTGATGGAAATTTGGTAAAACAAATTAGAGATCAAGGTCAAGCACATATAAAAAGGATATATAATGCATTGATAGAAATTGACTCAAAATTTGTCAAAGATTGTATGATAAAGTGGGCCCAGAACTTTCAGGAGGTTATAACAATGGATACTTGGGAAAAGATTTGGGTTAGAAACGTAAAATTTACACAGGCCCAAAATTTAAGAGACAATTTTTATAAAATGTTTTATAGGTGGCACTTAGACGCTAAAAAACTAGCAAGTATGTATCCGAACTGCCAGCCCAAATGTTGGAGGTGTGGTTGTGAGGATGCAACGTATTATCACATATGGTGGACTTGTAAAAAAGTCAAAGCTTTTTAGATTAAAATTTGGTGGAACATGCAAAAGATATTTAAGAAAAAGATAAGGTTTTCTCCACAGTTGTTTTTGTTGGGTATTATTACAGATTTTACTGTTATAGATACTAAATTGATGTTGAATTTAATTACAGCAGCAAGACTTTTAGTAGCGCAATATTGGAAGAAGGAGGAACTGCCTACTATAGAAGAGTGGACTTTGAAAGTTTCTAACTTGGTGGAAATGGCAAAGATTTCAGCATATTTGAAAGAACAATCGCAACAGAGATATATTGTAAAATGGAGAAGATGGATCGAATATATTCAGAATAAGTATGGGACTAAAAAGTTTCATTTAGCATTTGAATAAGTAGTTGTTTTATAAGATGTATTATTAGTTACTTGTTATTTGTTAGTAATATAGTTATGTTTATGGAGAGTTAAAGTGCGATAGAATTTAATGTTTTATTTTTGTTGTTAGCATATTGTAGCTTAAGTTTGTAAGTTTATACCCTGTATTCAGCTCTGGGAAGTCTGGGAGGGGGGAGGGGAGGGGAGGGGAGGGTTGGGGGGAGGGGAGGGGGAGGGAGGGAGTTTTTTCTTTTTTAAAAATGTACTGTAAAACTTTTCAATAAAAAAAGGGTGTCATTGAAATAGGTGTGTGGAGAGAGTTATTATAAGAAAATTCTGCCAGGGGCAATAATGATGGCCAGTTGTATTGGCTGTAGGTGCAATAACACCTCAAATATTTTTGGAGCAGCTGGTTAGTTTTCTCTGACTCACCATTCATGGCTGGGTGGTGGGCTGAAAATAGGCTGATGTGTATATTTGAGAGCTGGAACAGTGCCTTCCAAACTCTGGATTGGAACTGTGGGCCTCTGACTAATATCAGTCTTTTTTTTCTTTTTCTTTTTTCATTTACTGTTATCAGTCTTGAAACCATTTTGCGATACCAAAAGACATGGACTAGGAAAAAATGGGCTGTTTCTTTGGCATTGGGAAAGCCCTTGCAGGGTATGAAATGAGCCATCTTGGTGAAAAGATCTACCACCACCAATACAGATGTGATGTTATGTTTCTGGCTGAAAATCCCAACAAAGTAAGCACACTGTAGACATGCCAATCTCTAATGTAAATCTTTATTGGGCTATGCATTCTGGCACTTAACGAGATGAAAAACCGCTCTGGCATTTTGGTGCCAGAACAGTAAATTAAAAGCATAGAAACTTTTTTTCCCCTGACAGTGCAAGTAACATTCCCCAATTAAGCCTCAGATAATTGTTATGACAAAACTTCATTTCCTAGCAACCTTCTAGCACAGTGCTGGCGAACCTATGGCACACGTGCCAGAGGCAGCACTCAGAGCCCTCTCTGTGGGCATGTGCGTCGCCGCCCAGCACAAAGGAGGCGAAGTGGCCAGCTAGTAAGCTTGAGTAGAGGTGGTAAAGCACGCCCACGCCCAGCAAGCCAAAGGCCACCCCAAGCAGGAAAAGCCGGATCCCCATCGGCACCATGCCCCCCCCAGTCCCAGCTAGGATTGCGTGCCTCCCCCCATCTCTGCTGGGCCTGGGTGGTCATGACGCTGATGGGGATCTGGCTTTCCCTGCTTGGTGTGGCTTGTTGCCTGCTGGCCCTGGGCGTGCTCTACCACCTCTACACGGGGCTTTGGCTCCTTCATGCTGGGCGGGCCTGCAGCTCTGGGCAGCGGCCTAATGGACCTGTGGGAGCATCTAGTGGCCGTGGTAGGTACCAAGGTGTGTGAGGGGAATGCACTTCACCCATGGTAAGTGAATGGGGGCCAACAGCATCCAGCAGCAGGGGCTGCGTAGCCTGCTGTGAATACTGGGCCAGCCCTCCAGCAGCAGCGCTGTGGCGGCACCAGCAGCACATGGAGTCGGGGGAGCACGTGATGTGGACTGCCGGACATACCTACTCTGTCCCATCTCCTCAGCCCCCTTGAGGGTCTTGCCCTTGGGCTAATGGACCTCCGTGAGCATGCGATGAAGTGGGCTTGCTTGGAAAACAGGTCTATTACAGTCCAAATGATGGTGTTCCTCCCACTCTCAGGTAATTCCATGATAAAGTCCATGGCTATCTCCTTCCAGGGTCTGGCAGGGTCAGCAACCTGTTGCAATAACCCTGGGCTCTTCCTTGGAAGTCTCTTGCTGGCTGCGCAAACTGCACAGCTTTTCACATAGCCTTCAATGTCTTTTTTCATCTTTGGCCACCAAAACTGGTGATTGGCAAGATGAAAAGTTTTTAAAAAGCCAAAATGGCCAGCTTGCTTAGCATTTGTAGCTGCAAGCTGTCGGGGACATACAACTTACCCCACTTCCACGCTAACCCTTCCCTCAGGGTTAGCTCTCTCTGGTGAGATCCAAACCATGCATCGGTTTGCAGTTCCTGCTTCAGCTGCTGGGTAAAGGCATCAGTGGGGGGAGCTCCTCTTCTTTTCCTGCTGCCTGGTGGTGACTTGTGCTGCCTGTTGCCTTGTAGGAATTATGGAGTTCACCACCTCCTCTTGGTTACTCTTGTACTGGGGCATGCAGGATAGAGCATCAGCCAAGACGTTCTTCCCCCCCAGAATGTACTTGAGCTCAAAGTCAAATTGGTTGAAATACTGAGCCCACCAGATCTGCTTGGGGAAAAGTTATGAGGGGTTTTCAAGGCCTCTACATTTTTATGGTTCAACTCTGTTATTCTATCCTATCCTATCCTATCCTATCCTATCCTATCCTATCCTATCCTATCCTATCCTATCCTATCCTATGTCATATGTCTGAGCTTATCACCACAGAATACCCAAACTATATATATGTTAAATGTAAATCATATGAATTACCAGAAAAAAAGTAAAGGGTCTAGAAGCAACTCTAACCTCTCTGAAACTAAATGAACAAATTGAGAATCCCCAACCTAAACAAGAAGAATGATCCCATATATGAACAAAAAGAAGAAAACCAATACACCCAAATTGAACACAATAGGAAGCAGAGATGAACCTAAAGAGGAAGACCAATGGAAACATGTCACTTTTAGAAATAACAGCAACCTAGAGCAAAACCCCTACTATCTACCCTAGCCTACTCCAATGAAGCCCCTCTGGAACTGAACATTCACTTTCATAGCCTCCCCCTGGAAGAAAATAAGCAGACACCTATAAAAGAGCAGTCACCAATAGTTTCTAAAAAGGAGACACAATCCAGCATTCCTGTGACAGGAAGAATAGTATCCTAGACTTCCCTAGGAAAAAAAGCGAATATTGGTGATAGGAGATTCAATTCTTTGGGGAATAGAAACTATAGTCTGCAGGCTGAACAGTCAATCTACAGAGGTATATAGTCTCCATGGAGCAAAAATCAAAGATGTAACTGAGTAGCTTACTAAAATAATCAACCCCAAGGATTACTAACCCTTTCTTCTCCTACACATGGGGACCAATGACATAACAATGCATCTAAAAACAATAACAAGAGATTACTAAGAGCTAGGGAAGAAAGTTAAACAATTAGGAGCACAAGTGGTGTTTTCATCTATACTTCAAACAAAAGGCCAACATCTAATGAGGGAGCAAAGGATTTTAGAAATGAACCACTGGCTTAAAAACTGGTTTCCAAGACCGTGGTCTGCATTACATACATGAAGGGCTACTGGAAAGGGATGGACTGCACCTCACAAGAACTGGAAAGAATATATTTGGAAAACGATTGGCTCATCTTATCAAAAGGGCTCTAAACTAAAAATGAGGGGGGGGGGGCAATCTTCAAGACCTTTAGAACCTAATTCCAAGCAAAAACCACTACATAACCAATCATATGAGGAGGTAGGGAGTAAAGAGAAAGAAGAAGAAGAAAAGGAAAAACACAGTGAAGTAGAGAGTGATGGAAAACCCAGATACAAAGTAGGAGATATAGGAAACATACTCAAGACCCATAAAGGACTCAAATGCCTATACACAAATGTTCAAAGTTTAGGGAACAAACAGGGAGAACTTGAAATACTAGTGCATGAAGGTAAATATTATGTAGTTGCTATTACTGAAACTTGGTGGGATGAAACTCATGACTGGAATGTACTGATGGAAGGTTACAAACTATTCAAAAGAAACAGACCTAACAAAAGAGGAGGTGGAGTTGCATTATATATAAAAGATCACTACATCTCTACAGAAATCCACAAAACCAAGGATGAAATCCTCCTAGAATCCATATGGATCAATATAAAAGGAAAAAAGAATGACATCACCATAGGCTCATACTACAGGCCACCCAATCAAGCAGAAGAAATAGATGAACTTTTTGCTAACCAATTAACAAATGTGTGCAGGAAACACACCATAGTAGTAATGGGGGACTTTTACTACCCTGTTATCAACTGGGAGACAAACTCTGCAGCAAGTGGGAGATCAAACAGGTTCCTAACCAACCTAGCTGACAACTTTGTCATCCAAAAGGTAGAGGAGGGAACTAGAGGAAAAGCTAACTAGACCTAATTCTTACTAATAGAGAAGAAGTGATAGAGGGAGTTGAAGTTGCCAGAACTTTGGGCGAGAGTGACCACGACATATTGGAATTAAATATAATGCAAACACAAGCAATAGAACATAATCCAACCAGTGTCTTAAACTTTAAAAGAGCTGATTTTAACAAACTCAGAGAGGGTCTAAGAAAAATTCCATGGATGAAAATCCCAAAGGGGAAAACAACTCAAGAAGCGTGAGAAACTCTGAAAAATATGATCACAAAAGCCCAGTCCAGCACAACACCACTGAAAAAGAAAAAGATATCCAAGAAGAAACCAGCATGGTTGCACAATGATCTCTCTGACAAACTGAAAGACAAAAAGAACAAGTACAAAAAAATGGAAAGAGGAACACATAACTAAGGCAGAATATCAGGAGATAGCTTGAATCTGCAAAGGTGAAATCAGGAAAGCAAAGGCTCAGAATGAACAATGACTTGCAACAAAAGTCAAAGATAATAAAAAAAGTTTCTTTCAACATATAAAAAACAAGAAAAAGGTCAAGGAAACAATCAGTCCATTAATGGGAGAAAAGATTGCAAGGAAGTAACAGGCAGCAGAGAGAACGCAGAGCTGCATAACTCATTCTTTACATCAGTCTTCACACAAAAAGAAACTATAGCCCAACCTACCAAAAACCTAACCATAAAAGGCAGACTAGAAATAAAAATTACAATAAGCAAGGAAATGGTTAGAGAACACCTATCTGATCTTGATGAATATAAATCACCAGGACCTGACAGATTACATCCCAGAGTTCTGAAGGAGCTGGTAGATATTATCTCAGAACCACTCCACCATATCTTTCAAAAATCCTGGAATACCAGGGAATTACCTGAGGATTGGAAAAGAGCTGATGTGGTTCCCATCTTCAAAAAAGGAAAAAAAACAGACCCAGGAAACTACAGACTGTCAAGGGAAAAATCCATTAAAGGCAAGAGACAACACACCAAAAACATCTCACTTTAGAATTCAGAGGTTTTACTGAAATTTAGAACACACAGACAATACTTACATTACTCATTGCAATGAGGACCAAGATGCACGAGCAGTCAAAGAGTGATGGCTTGTGACAAAATGGTCCCGAGCCTCTCTCAATGCCATCCTTTTATACCTTAAAACCACAAACACATGACTTCTGAGATTTTAACAGTGACTGAATCAAACACAAATACATTTTTCCATAACACGTGTCATTGTTCCACTGCAAAATCAGTTCCTCAATTCCCACAAATTCACTTCTTCAATTCCCAGGAATTCAAGTTTCATATTCTAAATATATATATAGAAATATGCAAGTTTGGAGAAACACCCATAGTTCTGATTACAAATATTGCTATCATTTTATGAAAGAGGCCATAGCTCAAACTATGGTTTAATACTTCCAACAGGTCTAGACCTTCATTTATTCAGTAAGATTTTTAATACTGAGATCTATCAAGGAGGTGTTTGAATCAGATAAAGAAATAGCGATAGATATTTTTCCTTTCACAAGACCAATCAGCCTGACATCAATACCTGGGATGCCAAACCAAACTTATTTCATTCTTTGACAAAGTGACTAAATTAGTAGACCAGCAAAATGCTGTGGACATAGTATACTTAGACTTCAGCAAGGCATTCAACAAAGTAGACCACAATCTACTTCTTGGTAAGCTAGAAATATGTGGGATAGACAAGATCACCACCAGATGGATTTGTAACTGGTTGACAAACCGAACTCAGCGAGTAGTCCTCAATGGTACTACATAATGGGGCAAGTTAAAATGCAAAGTTGCAGAACATTGAAGTTTCTTTTGCAAAACAGTTTGAGCAAGAAAATTTTGATCTGGAAATGAAATATAAAAGCCACAAACTATAAAATGCCATTAAAATAAGTAATGACTTGATACAATCACAGTCATGCCAGATGAAAACGAAATGGAACAAAACAAAAAGCCAAAATTTCTGGATGTCTCAGTATAAAAGAATAAATTAAAGGAAAAGGATGGCAACCCCTCTGCCAACAACAATGGGGAGGAATTTTCCCCCCCTCCTTTCAAGAATGGTCTTTATAGAAGCTAACCTTGTGTAATCCTGGGGTTGCAATTGCTATCTGAACATTCATCCTCACATTTGCTCTGATGAGAAACATATTTTGGCTATCAAGGATGGGGGAAGTGGGGAAAAGATTTATACACGTAGAAATTAAAAAATTGCCAGAGGAATGACAATGCAAATTAAGAAATCCTCCAATTTTACAGCTGAGCAAGCAAAGATGGATGTTTTGGGTGGTTGATAATGGAGAGAGTTGGATGGCCCAAATCTAGTTTTATGTGGTCAAACTAGCCTGACCTTTTATGTAAGTGTTTTGCAAATCTTTCTGATTTACAGGTGGGCCAAATTATTGCAGTTTGGAATTTTAATTTAGTTTTAGATCCAATTCTCAAGAAAACTTTAGAAAAAACAAATTCTCAGAGTGGTCATGCTTTTCATGCGTGGCAATTTAGCAATTTTCATGGTTCGGAGCCTGGATTCGTTTGGTCGGACGGCCTGTTCCTTGCTGTGTCTGTTCATCTGATGAGACCTGACCAGGTTGGCCTCTATGAGCCTCATCACTTAACCAAGTCACCTGGTGGGGGCAAAGAGATGTGATGCCCTGCTACCTGGAGCAGCAGAATAACAGAGTTGGAAGGGAGCTTGGAGGTCTTCTAATATGGTCACTCTCACCCAAATTTCCGGCAACTTCAACCCCCTCTGTCACTTTTTCTCTATTAGTAAGAATTAGGTCCAATACAGCTTTCCCTCTGGTTCCCTCCTGTACCTTTGGGAGGACAAAGTTGACAGCTAAGTTGGTCAGGAATCTGTTCGATCTCCCACTTGCTGCAGAATTTGTCTCCCATTTGATATCAGGGTAGTTAAAGTCTCCCATTACTACTGTGGTGTGTTTCCTACATACGTTTATTAATGTATGCACAAAGAAGTGTTTAAGCCTAAAAGGCCCAGTTTGTCTACTAGATGCTGGGGAATGATTGTATTAAATGCCAAACTGAAGTTGACAAACAGCATATGCACGTGAGTATTTCTTTCCTTTATTTCTTTTCTAGTTTATCAAGAAGTATGCTGTGGTCTACTTTGTTGAATGCCTTGCTGAAGTCTAAGTATACTATGTCCACAGCATTTTGCTGGTCCACTAATTTAGTCACTTTGTCAAAGAATGAAATAAGATTGGTTTGGCAAGATCCATTTTACAAACCCATGCTGGCTACTAGTTATAACTTTATTTGTTTCTAGATGTTCACAGATCTGTTTTTTATTATTTTTTCCAGTATATTCCCAGGTATAGATGTTAGGCAGATTGGTCTGAAGTTTCCTGGGTCTGGTTTTTTCCCCTTTTTTTAAAGATGGGAACCACACCAGCTCTTTCTCAATCCTCTGGCAGTTCCCCGGTGCTTTCTTTTTGAAAGGTCTGGTACAGTGGTTCTGAGATGACATCTGCCAGCTCCTTCAAAACTGTGGGATGAAATCCATCAGGTCCCGGTGATTTATATTCATCAAGATCAGACAGGTGTTTTCTAATCATTTTCTTGCTTATTTTAATTTTTATTTCTCGTATGTCTTTTACAGTTAGGTTTTTGGTAGGTTGGGTTATGTTTCTTTTTGCATGAAGAGTAATGCAAAGAATGAGTTAAGCAGCTCTGCTTTCTCCCTGCTGCCTGTTACTTCCTTGCCGTCTTCTCTCTTTAGTAGACCGACTGTTTCCTTAACTTAGTTTTTGTTATTTATATGTTGAATTTTTTTTATTATTATCTTTGATTTTTGTTGCAAGTTTTTGTTCATTCTGAGCCTTTGCTTTCCTGACTTCATCTTTTCCAGATTTGGGCTATCTGCTGATATTCTGCCTTAGTTATGAGTCCCTTGTTTTAATTATATATGTTGTAATTATATTTAAATCAGTTAAATTCTAGTCAATTCATTGATTTTAAAAAAACAGAAAATTAAAGAAGAGAAGTGATTATTTTTAGCACTTTAGTTATTGGTTTCGTTATTGAGAATCATTACATTGTTTGAATTACAATCTCAGATCATGAGTTTCAGAAAAGAAAATTCAAGCCAGTGTAAAATGAGACTATATAGGTAATCCTTGTTTAGCAACCACAACTGGGACCATCAGTTCAATTTTTAAATGAAATGAAATGATCATTACATGAAACTATGAATATGATATAACAACAACAACAACAGTGCAGGAAACCCTATACCATTTCAGACAAATGTCTGTCCAGTTTCTTCTTAAAAACTTCCAGTCTTGGAGCATTCATAGCTTCTGGAGTCAGGTTGTTCTACTGGTTAATTGTTCTAACTGTCAGGAAGTTTCTCCTTAGTTCTAGGTTGCTTCTCTCCTTGACTAGTTTCCATCCACTGCTTCTTGTCCTGCTTTCAGGTGCTTTGGAGAATAGCTTGACTCCCTCTTCTTTGTGGCAGCCCCTGAGATATTGGAACGCTGCTATCATGTCCCCCCTCGTCCTTCTCTTCATTAGACTAGACATACCCAATTCCAGCAGCCGTTCCTTATATGTTTTAGCCTCCAGTCCCCATATCATCTTTGTGGCTCCTCTCTGCACTCTTTCTAGTCTCAACATCTTTTTTACATCGTGGTGACCAAAACTGGATGCAGTATTCCAAGTGTGGCCTTACCAAGGCATTGTAAAGTGGTATCAACACTTCATGTGATCTTGATTCTATCCCTCTGTTAATGCAGCCTAGCACTGTGTTGGCTTTTTTGGCAGCTGCAGCACACTGCTGGCTCCTGTCTTCTGGAGTGGTAGCTATTCCTGCCAGCTTGGTGTCATCTGCAAATTTGATGAGTTCCCCATCTATCCCCTCATCCAAATCATTGATGAAGATGTTGAAGAGCACTGGGCCCAAAACAGAGCCTTGGGGCACCCCACTACACACTTCCCTCCATGTAGATGCAATTCCATTGAGGACCACAGGCTGAATATGGCCGGTCAGCCAGCTACAAATCCATCTGGTGGTGATGCTGTCTAACTTACATTTTTCTATCTTATCAAGTAGCAGATTGTGGTCTGCTTTATCAAATGCCTCACTGAAGTCCAAGTAAATTATATCCACAGCATACCTCTGGTCCACTAATTTTGTCACCTGGTCAAAGAATGCAATAAGATTTGTCTGGCATGATCTGTTTTTGACAAACCCATGTTGGCTTTTAGTAATGACTTTATTTGCCTATAGGTGTTCACTGATTCATTGCTTGATTATCTTTTCCAAGATCTTCCCAGGTATTGAGGTCAGGCTGATAGATCTGTAGTTTCCTGGATCCATTTTTTCCTCCTTTTTTGAAGATGGGCACTACATCAGTTCTTTTCCAGTCCTCTGGTAGTTCCCCAGTGCTCCAGGATCTTTGAAAGATATAGTTCAGTGGTTCTGAGATCACATCTGCCAGTTCCTTCAGAATCTTGAGGTGTAGTCCATCTGGTCCTAGTGATTTGAACTCGCCTAGGGTGGACAGGTGCTCACTTACCATTTCCTTGTCTATCTTAACTTGTGTTTCTAATCTGGTTTTTATGGTACTGTTTTTGATAGGTTGGACTGTTTTTTCCCTTCGTGTAAATATGGATGCAAAAAACAAGTTGAGTAGTTCTGCTTTCTCCCTGTTGCTTGTCACCTTCTTGCCACTTTCTCCCACTAGTGGACCAATCATTTCCTTAACTTTTTTCTTGTTTTTTACATGTTGAAAGAAGCTTTTTTGGTTATGTTTGACTTTTGTTGCAAGCCTTAGCTCATTTTGAGCCTTAGCTTTTCTCACTCCATCTTTGCAGGCTCAGGCTATTTGCTGATATTCTGCCTTAGTTATGTGTCTCTCTTTCCACTTTTTAACCTTGTCCTATTTGTGTTTCAATTTATCAGAGAGTTCTTTATGCAGGCATGCTGGTTTCTTTTGAGAGCTGTTATTTTTCTTCTTTGTTGGTATTGTGTTAGACTGGGCTTTTATAATCTCACGTTTCAAAATTTCCCAAGCTTCTTGAGTTGTTTTCCCTCTGAGGATGCTCATCTTTGAATCCTTCTCAAGCTTTCTCTAAGTTTGTTGAAATTAGCTCTCTTAAAGTCCAAGACTCTTGTTTGACTGTGTTCTATTGCTTGTGCTTGCATAATATGATCTTCCTTCCTTTGTTTTATGAATTCTGTGAAGGTTGTCTTTCAGGAAATGGTTGCAAAACAACATTTTCATCACCATTGTAACTGCAAACTTTACTGTGATTATCAGTAAAGACCCGTAATTTTTTCAGACAAATAGAGGATCAGTCAATGTGAGGAATGGAATGAAATCACTGTACAAAGTTAATATAATATCTTTTTTATCGTTTAGTAAAAATATTGCAGGTTGATATGGGAATTCAACTTTTATATTTGTTTCTTTCTCACATGAATCATTTTCCAAAATTTCTGAGCTTTATAATATTACAATTGAAGATGAAAGCATAATCTGACTAATTGCTGCATTTACAGCAAATTTTAGAAAATAAATAATTGCTTTTAGCAATAAGGGCTGGGATAATATAACAACAAAGAAATGTCAAAGTCAACAAAGAATATCATGTACTGATTTTTCTAATATTTGGTAGAAATTTAATATTCTTCCACTGAAATATCCATTATTACACATCTACTTCCACATCTAAATTCTGCATTAATTTAATGATGCAAACTTTGCCTTGTTCTGAGTATTTCACCACTGATTTGTAAGTGAGTCTTAGCAGCTTTTCTAAGTTACATACAGTATTATAAGAGTTTCAAATTCAATCAAATCTCTTTGTTCTCTTTGTTTCCGCAATTATTTAAATACTCTGCTCCTTATACGAAGATACTAATGACCACATGGACTGCACCACATGTGTATGTTGGCAAAGGCAATCCTTTTATATGCACAAAGATGGAAATACTAATTCCCACAATGGAAGAATGGCTGATGAGGGTGAGGCAGTAAGCGCAGTGGCAAAATATGTTGTATATATTGTACTGTTTTAATTTGCCCTGTAAATCGCCCTGAGTCCCTCGGGAAAAGGGCGGTATATAAATCGAAATAAATAAATAAATAAATAAATCTACATGGAGGTAAGTAAGCAGTGGGGTACCCCAAGGCTCCGTCTTAGGCCCAGTACTCTTCAATATCTTCATCAATGACTTAGATGAGGGAATAGAAGGGGAACTATCAAATTTGCAGATGACACTAAGCTGGCAGGGATAGCCAACACCCCAGAAGACAAGCTCAGGATCCAAAAAGATCTTGACAGACTTGAACAACAGGCCCTATCCAACAAAATGAAATCTAAGGGGGAGAAAAGCAAAGTTTTACACCTGCGGAGGAAAAACCGAAAGGAATGGAATGGAATAGGAGTTGGAAGGGATCTTACAGGTCATCTAGTCCAATCCCCTGCCCAAGCAGGAGACCCTACACCAGACATGTCAAACTCGCGACGTCACGTGACACTGTGTGACATATCGGAGCTTTTTCTCCATTGCTGGCAATGGGGTGGGTGCAGTTTCCTGATGACGCATCCGGCCCGTAGGCTGGCAGTTTGACACCCCTGCCCTATGGGGCCCAGTGTGAGTCACCATCTAGGAATTGTTTTTAAGTACCTTCTGGTGCCTGGTACCCCTGGCAGGTGTAGAAGATGGGAGACATCTCTCCTCTAGAATTGATAAGCATGTACATATATGATCTCAGTAAACAGGATAGTAGGGGAGGGATCTTATTAGTATAATGTAAGCAAACAGGGGCAGAGATAATGTATTCTGTTTAGGTGCTTCTGACAGATTGTAACCTCCAAAGCCTAAGCCAATGGGGACATGGGGGAGGGAATGGGGCGTCGCGATAGGATGTATAATAATATGTGATTTTGGAATTTGGGGGTGTGGTTCAGTGCTTGGCTACATTGCATTGTTTGCCTTCCTGAATCCACCACGCTTTGCAAACCGTTACTTTTTAGACTTTGTTGTGAAGTCTAATAAACTTCTTTTCTACTTGCAACTCAAACAGAGTGGATTTCAATTTGTGTCTAACATTTCCAGGTTGAATCTCTCCTTGATCAATTTCCATCCATTGTTCCTTGTCTGGCCTTCAGGAGCTTTGGAAAATAGGTTGACCTCTTCCTCTCTGTGACAGCCCCTCAAATATTGGAACACAGATTGGGTGAGACCTGGCTCAAAAAACAGCAACTGTGAGAGGGACCTTGGAGTCCTAGTGGAGATGCCTTGACTATGGGCCAGACATGTGCAGCAGCAGCCAAAAAAACTAATACAATCCTGGGTTGTATAAACAGAGGCATAGAATCAAAATCACGACTGCATCTGCGCAGAGTGAGAAGGCGAAAAAGCCGTTGACATCCCTGTCAGAGGATGACATCACTCCTCCAAGCTAGCTGTCAACTCTGCCCCCACCCAGAGAAGGGGAGATCTAGGATTCACCGGTTTTGGGTGTCGCCATATTGTGAAGAGTGCGCGTGCAGGAGGCCGCGATAGGGTAGTGGCGGAAAAGCCCTTCTTCATTCCTAGTGTGCCGGAGGGCTGAGGTCCCCCGCTTGACCAAGGAAACGATTATTCGGCAGAAGATTCGGGAGCTGATCAGCAGGGGAAGTTGACAGACGACATTCCAGAGGGAGAATCAGTAGCGGCAGCCTGTGGCAGCGGCTTTGGCCTAAGATGCCGGACCCGGTGCAGTGCAACATCAAAGTGATGTGTCGCTTCAGACCTCTCAATGATTCGGAAGTGATTCGAGGTGACAAGTATATTGCCAAGTTCCAAGGCAAAGATAACGTCGTCATCGCGGTGAGCGGAGTGGAGGGGCGGGTGGCTGGAAGAGGCTGGGTGAGAAGAGGGAGAAATGAAAGAGGGGTCGATATCAAAGTTTTCGGGTTGTCCCAAAGGCTTGGGCACCGACTGGAGGAGTGGGTTGTATTGTTAGGGACGGCGGGAGGTGAATGTATCAGGATGGTTTCGGAGTAGAAAGCTGTTGCTGGGACCAAAGGTAGAGCCAGCGACCAGGATAAATGGGGGTGTAAGAAACCTGGAGGTGGGACTGACCGAGTAGGGTTGTGGGAGCGGGAGGGAAGGGCTGGACGGATCATGGAATCCCATAGGCATAAGGCATAGGGGCTGGGAAGTGTTTAAAAGAATGGGCCCAAGCTGTGAGCTCTCCTTCCTCACACATAAGTATTTGAGCAGCTGTGAGCTGTTTGGCCATGATCTCATCCACATATTGGAAAAGGGTACTGTAAGGACCCGCTTCAAAACCTTTTCCCAAGAAAGCAGAACTCCTGGAAGGGTTTCATGCCAAAAGGAACTTGTATTAGGAGAAGTTGACAGCAGGCATAGAAGGCAGGATCTGAGGGGTTCCCAGACAAAAAAATAGGTTAAAAGAGCAAGAAGCAAACCCCGCCCCAATATTTCATCTGGTCAGTTCAAATGGGCCAATCCCCAGGTGATGAATCTGCTGTGGGAACAGGGCAGATAAGGCACCGTTCCCAAGGCTGTGAAATAGTTGTTAGGTCTTTGCACCTAGTCTTCTGCAGCGAGAGATAACCCAGATGGCCAGAGGCACATTCCTTTCTCACCCCCAGGTTGTCATCAAGCGGAAAAAAGTTCAAAGAGCAAGCAGATAGAGGAAGAGAGGATACATTGTAGCGGCTGAAGCAAAGTGAAAAAAATACACTGTAGTTCCCATAATTCCCCCTCCCCCAGAAGTATGGCAGAACCCATAGGAAAGAAGGAGAAAAGACCTAATAGATGAGAGAGCCCCCCTCCCAATATGTGGGTTATGACAGGTACTGAAGTTATAGAAAAGCAGTCAGTTCTGTTGGTGTATGCCTTAATGCAATTGAGGTATTCAAAAACATCAAAACAAAAGCCACTGGAGAGACAGTGTTCACTAACTGGTGGTTATTTAACTCATTGTTTGCCCAATAAGTTGATAGCTGACACTTTTATAATGATAGATTTCATATCCCAGGAAGTTCTTGTTGAGAGCCAAATCCGGCCCAGAGGCATAGAATCAAAATCACACGAAGTATTAGTACCACTTTATAAAGCCTTAGTAAGGCCACGCCTGGAATACTGCATCCAGTTTTGGTCACCACAGTACAAAAAAGATGTTGAGACTTTGGAAAAAGTGCAAAGAAGAGCAACTAAGATGATTAAAGGCCTGGAGACTAAAACATATGAAGAACGGTTGCAAGATTTGGGAATGGCCAGTCTAAAGAAAAGAAATAGGGGAGACATGATAGCCATATTCCAGTATTTGAGGGGCTGCCACAAAGAAGAGGGGGTCAATTTATTTTCCAAAGCACCAGAAACAACAGATGGAAACTAATCAAGGAGAGAAGCAACCTGGAATTAAGGAGAAACTTCTTAACAGTGAGAACAATTAACCAGTGGAACAGCTTGACTTCAGATGTTGTGGGTGCTTCATTACTTGAGGTTTTTAAGAAGAGACTGGACAGCCACTTGTCTGAAATGATACAAAATAGAATAGAATAGAGGTGGAAGGGACCTTGGAGGTCTTCTAGTCCAGCCCCCTGCTCAAGCAGGAGAACCTATACCATCTCAGACAAGTGACTGTCTAGCCCAGACATGTCAAACTTGCAACGTTGCATGACATATTGGGACGGTTTTGACATTGTTGGCAATGGGGTAGGTGCGGCTTCCAGATGATGTGTCTGGCCTGCAGGCCAGCAGTTTGACACCCTTGGTCTAGCCTCTTTTAAGAATCTCCAGTGATGGAGCGCCCACAATTTCTGGAAGCAAGCTGTTCCACTGGTTAATTGTCCTCACTGTCAGGAAGTTTCTCCTTAATTTCAGGTTGCTTCTCTCTTTGATCAGTTTCCAACCACTGTGTCAAGTTTCCGATGTATGGGCTTTTCAAGTGACTCTCAGGCATTGTTTACCTTAAAAGTCCTTTATTAACCTAATACACCGGCAAATGCTTGCTCGAAGGCAGCTGGAATCTGAAATCTCCGCCCTTTGCACAATATAATTAAACACAATTCTCCACCTTTCTAATTTTGTCATTAATCATATTCTCCAATTAATTTAAAGAATCAGTTTCCCTTCAGGTCTTATCTTCTTTAGTTAGAGATGGCCTTGAAAGGTGCAATCCTACTCATCCCCCCTCCCAACCTTAAACTTTTAAAGCAATACACAAGTTTAACATATGAAATGGCTACTTCTTCATCTCTTGTCAAGCAATAACATTCGATGTTAGCAGCGTTGACACATTGTTTCTTGTCCTACCCTCTGGTGCTTTGAAGAATAACGTGACCCCCTCTTCTTTGTGGCAGCCCCTCAAATACTCGAACACTGCTATCATGTCTCCCCTATTTCTTCTTTTCTTTAGACTAGCCAGACCCAAGTCCCGCAGCTGTTCTTCATATGTTTTAGTCTCTAGGTCTTTGATCATCTTAGTTGCTCTTCTCTGAATTTTTCCCAAACTCTCAATATCTTTTTAGTAATATGGTGACCAAAATTGGCTTCAGTATTCCAGGTGTGGTCTCACACTAGAGTTTTATAAAGTGGTACTAATACCTTGCCTGATCTTGATTCTACGCCTCTGTTTATACAACCCAGGATTGTATTAGCTTTTTTGGCTGCTGCTGCACACTGATGGCTCATAGTCAAGTGATCGTCCACTAGGACTCCAAGGTCCCTCTCACAGTTACTGTTTTTAAGCCAGGTCTCAACTAATCTGTATTTAAACCTTTGATTTTTACTGCCTAAATGTATAACTTTGCCTTTCTCCACATTAAAACTCATTTTGTGGGATAGGGCCCATTGTTCAAGTTTGGATCCTGAGTTTGTCTTCTGGGGTGTTGGCTACTCCTGCCAGTTTAGTGTCATCTGCAAATTTGATGAGTTCCCCTTCAATTCCTTCATCAAAGTCATTGATGAAGATATTGAAGAGTACGGAACTTTGTGGTATACTTCTCTCCATGTGGATGTAGTGCCATTGAGGACTACTCATTGAGTACGGTTTGCCAGCCAACTACAGATCCATCTGGTAGTGATGTTGTCTATTCCACCTTTTTCTAGCTTACTAAGCAGCCGGTTGTGGTCTACTTTGTCAAATGCCTTACTGAAGTCTAAGTATACTACATCCAGAGCATTTCATTGGTCTACTAGTTTAGTCACTTTATCAAAGAATGAAATAAGATTGGTTTGGCATGATCTGTTTTTGACAAACCTGTGCTGGCTACTAGATATAACTTTGTTTGCTTTTAGTTGTTCGCAGATCTGTTTTTTGATTATCTTTTCTAGGATCTTCCCAGGTATTAATGTTAAACTGATTGGTCTGTAGTTTTCTGGGTCTGTTTTTTTACCTTACTTGAAGATGGGAACCACATCAGCCATTTTCCAATCCTCAGGTATTTCCCTGGTGCTCCAGGATTTTTGAAAGATATGGTGTAATGGTTCTGAGATAACATCTACCAGCTCCTTCAGAACTCTGGGATGTAATCTGTCAGGTCCTGGTGATTTATATTCATCAAGATCAGATAGGTGTTCTCTAACCATTTCCTTGCTTATTGTAATTTTATTTCTAGTCTGCCTTTTATGGTTAGGTTTTTGGTAAGTTCGGCTATAGTTTCTTTTTTTGTGAAGACTAATGCAAAGAATGAGTTATGCAGCTCTGCGTTCTCTCTGCTGCCTGTTACTTCCTTGCAATCTTTTCTCCCATTAATGGACTGATTGTTTCCTTGACCTTTTTCTTGTTTTTTATATGTTGAAAGAAACTTTTTTTATTATCTTTGACTTTTGTTGCAAGTCTTTGTTCATTCTGAGCTTTTGCTTTCCTGATTTCACCTTTGCAGATTCAAGCTATCTCCTGATATTCTGCCTTAGTTATGTGTTCCTCTTTCCATTTTTTTGTACTTGTCCCTTTTTGTCTTTCAGTTTGTCAGAGAGATCATTGTGCAACCATGCTGGTTTCTTCTTGAATTTTTTGTTTTTATTTTTCAGTGGTATTGTGCTGGTCTGGCCTTTTATGATTGCATTTTTCAGAGTTTCTCACGCTTCTTGAGTTGTTTTCCCCTTTAGGATTTTCATCCATGGAATCTTTCCAAGGTTCTCTTTGAGCTTGTTAAAATCGGCTCTTTTCAAGTTTAAGACACTGGTTGGATTGTTTTCTGTTGCTAGTGTTTGCATTATATTAAATTCCAGTATGACATGGTCACTGTAACCCAAGGTTCTGGCACCTTCAACTCCCTCTATCACTTCTTCTCTATTAGTAAGAATTAAGTTCAGTATAGCTTTATGTCTAGTTCCCTCCTCTACCTTTTGGATGACAAAGTTGTCGGCTATGTTGGTTAGGAATCTGTTTGATCTCCTGCTTGGTGCAGAGTTTGTCTCCCAGTTGATATCTGGATACTTGAAGTCTCCCATTACTACTGTGGTATGCTTCCTACATATGTTTGTTAACTGGTTGGCAAAGAGTTCATCTATTTCTTCTGATTGGTTGGGTGGCCTGTAATATGGCAATGTCACTTGTTTTCTGTTTTATATTGACCCATATACATTCTGGAGAGATTTTATCTTTGATCATGTGCATTTCTGTAGATATGTAGTATTCTCTTACATATAGTGCAACTCCCCCTCCTCTTTTTGTAGTTCTGTCTCTTTTGAACAATTAGTATCCATCTATCAGTCCATTCCAGTCATGGGTTTCGTCCCACCAGGTTTCTGTAATGCCAACTATGTCATACCCACCCTTGTGTACTATTGCTTCTAGTTCACTGTTTGTTCCCCAAGCTTTGAGCATTTGTATATAAGCATTTAAGACCTTTATGCCTGTCCATAGGTATGTTTCCTGCATCTCTTGATTGTTGGAGTTTTTCTTTTTTCTCATCACTCCTCATTGTTTGTTTTCTTGGGATTTATGATTGGTTTTGGGTTCTAGAGAGTCTAAAGATTGGTCACCCTTCCCCCTCAATTTTAGTTTAAAGCCCTTCTGATGAGTTGGGCCAGTCTTTTTCCGAGTATATTTTCCCCTGTTTTTGTGAGGTGCAGCCCATCCCTTGCCAAGAGTCCTTCACTTAGGAAATGCAGTCCATGATCCAGGAAACCAAATTTTTCTTGGCGACACCAACCCTTTAGCCAGTGGTTTATTTCTAGAATTCTTTTTTCCCTCAATGGGTGTTGCCCTTTTGTTGGGAGTACTAATGAGAATACTACTTGTGCTCCTAGCTTCTTAACTTTATTGCCTTGTTGTTTATAATCTCTCACTATTGTACTCAGGTTCTTTGTTGTGTCATTCGTCCCAATGTGGAGGAGGAGGAAAGGGTAGTAATCTGTGGGCCTATTTATTTTGGTTAGGTTGTTGGCCACATCTTTGATTACCAACACTCGCCTTCCTTTTTGGGGGGGCTGCACTCTGGGGTGTTTTTGTTTGTCTCAGGTGTGTTCAGTGATGTGACCTTTTTAGGGATATTTGAAGTTGTTTCTTTGCTAGGCGTCTGCATGTTTTCTTTGAAGGGGAGGTTGTGGGTCTGCATGTTTCCATCTAATTGCTCAGTTTTAATGGGGCTGCTTCTGGTTGGGTTGGATTGGGCAGAAGGAGTTTGTTAGTTGTATGCTGCTTCTTTCTTTGAACATTGTGTTTCCTTCTATGTGTGACATACCTCCATTTGTCTTCCTCCAAGGGTTTATCAGTAGGGTGAAATCCTCTGGGTGTTACTTGTTCGTTATTTGGTTTGGTTTATGTAGAGCTTTCTTTCGTAGATTGGGTTTGGCTAGAGTTGCCTCTAAGTCCCTTACTTTTTCCTCCAGTAGTTCACATAGTTCAGGGCTTTTCAACCGGTGGTACACGAGCACCTGGCTGGTGGTACGCGGCGTCACCTTCGTCCCCCCAACTCCCCCCCGCTCCACTCCTTCCCAGCTCGCTTGCAGAAAACATGCTGCTTGGCAGCGGCCTGCAGGCACCCTACCGAGGACGCGCGAAGAGCGCAGGCGCAGAGTGAGGCACCGCCCTCCCCAGGGACTCATTGTGCAGCAACCGGATTGACTTGTTAGATGTTTTTGTGCCAGCCATGGCAGTTCCCCAAAAAGGTCATCAGATAGGAGCAAAGAGGCATCTTTGCTCCCACTGATGGGTCAGGGGTCTACGGCCCCTGCAGCCCCATTGGAGAGAGTTAATTGGTAAGGGAGGGGCTGAGGACCCCCATAAAAACCTCTGCTCAGGGGCTGCTCTCTGCTTGCTTGCTCTCTCTTGTTGCTCTCTTGTGGGAATGATCCATGAGCTCAATCCAGGCATGGATGCCTCCATGCCAGGGAACTCTTTCTATTTACTTTATCGTTAAATAAAGCTTCATCTGATTGCATCCCTGCGTGCTGCCTTTTTTCTTGGAAGCACCTTAACGAACCATCAGTCTTGTGAGGCCATCTCACAATTTGGTAGCAGAGAGGATGGTTTAAGGCAATGCTTCCAAGCCAGCAGCTAGAAGCAATGATGTCTGGAGGTTCCAGCAAGAACCCATTTGAGACGGATGGCAGGAGATCCCCGATTGTGACCAGGAGTCTTCAATCAAGGATGGCAGCCCTGCATCCAGCCCCTGGCGCAAGCTTTGCTCCAGGTGAAAGCACAGATGACCTCTATTCCCCCAGAGGACCCAGCGGAGCACCAGGGACCCCTTCGCATGCCTCCCCACAACTGCAAGCCACAGAGGGAAGCATGGAAGGCTTACAGTCCACCCAAGACTGCCCAGACACCGGAGAAGCGGCCAGGAACCAGGCCACCCCCAACGTGGACCAGATGACTGAACGGGAATGCAGGGAGCTGCTCTGAACGCTCCTTGCAGCACAAAGGACGCCACAAGCCTCTCCACGAGGGATGCCAGCGCAGGGGGCCTCTGGACACCAGGTAAGTCCTTCCCCAGTGCCCACGAGGCCCCCTAACATGGCACCGGCCACCCTGGGGGACCCCGGGGCCCCGGAGCTTTTGGCGGGAAATTTCCCGCCAAACTGTGATCTGCAGCTTCTGGGGCCAACCGGAAGCAAGATGGCGGGCCCCAGAACACCAACGTGGTTTGATAGGCCTCAGCCAAGCCTCAAGGCCCAACAATCGGTGGCAGCCAGCTGTAGTGGCACGGAAACCGCCCAGCCTTCCCCACCAGAAAGCCTCAAGGCCTATGATGGCATTGAAGCCTGCCCAACCGATCCTACTGCAGCAGGGTTTAAAGCAGCCATCCAGGTCCTGGTTACAGCCCTGGCGGCCAAGACAACCGAGGCCTCGACATCGGGGGTAGCCAGCCTCCCTTGCTACCCCCAGGAGCCTCCCAGAGGAGCTCCGCAGCCCCCAATCCTCTCCCTGGGGCCTAACTGCCGGGAGGCGTCCGTCCTGGAGCCTCCCAGCTACGTCCTGCAACCCCAGAGGGCCCCCAGTGAACCCTCGGACCCTCCAGCCTACTTTTCGCCGCCGCCCAGACGCCCTACTTGCCAGATGGTCTTCGGAGGGCCTCCGGATGAGGACCCCTCCTCCAGCGCCGCCTCCAGCCGCCTCCAGGGTCTTCAGGACCAGCGATGGGCTCCTCCGGGCAATCCACGGCATCTCTGGGCCATCCTGGGCCCATCCTGCAGTCTTCGCCCCCCGGTGAGTGTTCCAGTGCCGGGGGGGCTTCAGGAGGAATCTTCAGGGCTTCTGCGGCCTTCAGCCCCTCTTCAGACCCAAATCCCGGCCTGCAGGCCTAGGCCTGGCCCAGAGGCAGAGAGAGAGACATCCGCTCCCTCCGCCTCCTGGGCTCAAATGAATCCTGAGTATGCCCAGTCGGGGCCATCCAAAAATCAGAGAAAAATACCACCACCTGCCAGCAGAGGGATCCCTCTTCCATTCACCTCAATAGAGAGCTCACAGATGTATAGAAATAGACAAACAGCTGGGGAAAATCTCTTTCATTCCCAGACCTCTTCTGCTTCTGCACTCTCAAATTAATTTGAAAAACTGCGTCTTGGGGGGGAAAATTTCAGGAGTTGGAGTAAAGAAGTGCAGGTATGTCTATTAGAGGAAGGGACTCTAGAGATGGTTCTGGACCCCCCACGTCTTCCCTGGGGACCCCAAGAAGAGTGGTATCATAGGAAAGCATATACCACTCTACTGAGCTCACTGGATGCTAACTTGTACCCCAGCATTCCAGATGGGCTCACAGCTGGTGACGTTTGGGGGTTATTGTACAATTTATTCAACAGCGACACCATCGGTTCGATCACCAGACTCACAACTGAGTTTTACACCACCAGGCTGAGGTTTGGGGCTAACATGGCTGAGCACCTGGGAAAATTGAAGGTGCTCAGGGCAGAACTGATGTTCAGAGACTACCTTGTACCTGATGCGAACATGGTCGCCGTCATTCTGGCTTCCCTGGACAAAAATTGGAGCAGTTTCATTGTTTCACTGGAGGGGACAATGAAGGAAGCCATGACTCTGTCCTACCTCACAGGGAGGCTCATTGAAGAAGACAGGAGGCGCAGAGATGCAGGAGAATACGCCAGAGCCACCACCCAGCGAGCCAGCAGGAAGCACCACAACTCAGAGCAGGTTAATGCTCTAATTAAGTGTTTCATCTGTGGCTCTGAGGGGCATCTGAAGAAGGACTGCCCCCATCACCAACAAGGCCCCAAGCGTGGTCCCAATCAAGGAAGGGGCAAGGGACAAGGAAGGGGGTGTGGCGGGGGCAAAGGTAGTGCCAAGGGCAATTTTGTGTGTACTTGTGCTCTCACCCCCACCACAAAGGCTGATAGCCCCACTGACTTATGGTTACTGGACTCTGGAGCTTCATCTCACGTTACCAATATGAAACAAGGGTTTAAAAGGTTAAAGAAAATTAACTCCTCTGTCAAGGTGGCCAATGGTGATAAGGCTTTGGTTGTTGGGGAGGGCACTGTCTCTGTACCCGGACTGGGAAATGTTGAAGGGGTACTGCATGCTCCCTCCATTGCCAACAATCCGTTAAGCATTATCAAATTATGTGACGATGACAAGGTGGAAGTTTTATTTCGCAAAGGGGGAGGTCATGTCACCCGGAACCAGAGGGTCATTGGAAGTATTGCCATCATAAATCGTTTGCCATACTTCTCCCCTGAGAACCCAGCCACAGAGGACAGTCCACCGGGTGCCACCTCAGAAGGGGCCCGCGCATGGAAAGAGAGAAAGCCCCCACAGCCAGCCCCAAGGCTGTCTAAGGAGCGCGAGGCCGAAGCGGTTGCACCCAAGCCACCTCAGCCAGCCCCACGGCTTTCCAAGGGCAGTTTGGACAAGAAAACCGAACCTCAGCAGGCACCTAAAGCACCGCTCAAGGTAACCAGAGCCAAGAGGGTATCAGTGGGGAAGCCGCTCCATGAAAAGTGTGCCCATCTCTTACACCGAAGATTAGGTCATGTGAGCTTCCCTGTGGTTAAAAAGATGGGAGAATTTGCTGAGGGAGTCCAGCTCAAGGATTGTGAGGTGTTCCTGGACTGTGCCATCTGTAAGAGGACAAAGAGGAAGGCTGCCCCCATCCCTAAGGTGTCACTGCGTAAGACCCAATACCCGTACCAACTAGTACATGTTGATTTGGTTGGGCCATTCACACCATCCCTAGGGAAAAGACAGTATTTTCTCACTGCCATTGATGATTTTTCACAGTACGGCCACGTGTATACCCTCACAGAAAAATCTGAAGCCTTTGATGCCATAAGATCACTGTACAACTTTGTAGAGACCCAGTATAAGAACAAGATCGCACAACTGCAGAGCGACCGCGGACCTGAGTTCATGTCCCAAAAATTCCAGGACTGGGTAAGGCGTAAGGGCATCCACCATTTTCTTACAGCGCCCTTCACTCCTGCCCAGAACGGCGTAGCTGAGAAAAGAAATGGAATCCTGCAAACTATGGTGCGTAGTGTGATTGCGGACGCTGGGGTCGCGGAATCATACTGGGCAGAGGCGGTGAAATACGCCAATTACACCTTAAACCGCACCTGGAGCAGTGCTGTGGACCAGACCCCATATTTCCTGGTCCACGGTAGGAAACCAAGTCTTGGACACTTGTGTGTGTTTGGCTCCTACGCTTGGGTGCACATCCCCAAGCAACTGCAGAAGAAGGGGAGATCTGTCTCCCAGAGACTAAGGTTCTTGGGCTATGCTCATGGCTCCAAGGCGTACCGTTTCCTGGGAGAAGGGGGCAGGACTGTGACTTCCCAATCTGCCTCCTTCGAAGAGGACTCCAATTGGACCCAGATTCACTCAAACGATCTGAGCCCATATGTCAACCGACCCAGCAAGGAAACACCGACCACGACATCACCTGAGACGACCACATACCCTGCCACCGACGAGAGCAAGGAACAAGACGAAGATGTCATCCTACCTGGTTCACATGGGGAGGATGAACCATCCAGTCCCGAGGTGACGCCTCAGAGACCCGCGATACCCAGCACCTGGGACCGAGGGTCTTCACATCCCGGTTGTGAAATGCCAGCTAACAAGGAACCCACAGAACAAAAAGGCGGTGAGTGGCAGGAGGTCAGGAGGTCAAAGCGGTCCAACAAAGGGATTCCGCCAAAGAGAATCGACATTGGGCACATCGCATCCGTCAACAGCATTGTGGTCACCCCAAAATCCTTCTCTGACATCCAGGAGCTGCCCATTGAAGAACAGGAGAAATGGCAGCTCGCGATGGAGCAGGAGATGGCGAGCCTGAAAAAGCTCAAGGTCTTCACCCTCCAGCAACCACCAAAGGAGAGGAAATTCATTGGCACAAGGTGGGTTTTCAAGGCCAAACCACTTGCCAACGGCCTCTACCTGTATAAGGCCCGTTTGGTAGCTCAGGGGTTCGCCCAGCGCTACATGGAGCACTACGGGGAGACCTACTCTCCAACCGTCCGGGCAGAGAGCGTCAAGGCCGCCCTCGTAACTGCAGCTGCTCTGGGGGAGGAAGTCTTCCAATTCGACATCCAGACGGCTTACCTCCATGCCAACCTGGACCGGCAGATCTACGTGAGGGCCCCTCCTGGCTACCAGCAGGAAGGGGGAAACACATGGCTGCTCCGAAAAGGGTTATATGGCCTCAAGCAGTCGGGGAAACTATGGTACGACTGCCTTAGAAAAAAATTTAGAACGAGTTGGTTTCAGTGCATCCCATGCAGATGAATGTGTTTTCACACGCAACTCCAAGGGTACCACAGAACGGGTGTTAGTTTATGTGGACGACCTCCTATATGTAGGGCCTGACAAGGAAGGGTGTGATAAATTTGCCAAGGCCCTGGGGGGAAAGTTTACCCTGAAGTCTTTGGGGCGGGTCGACAGGTACTTGGGTGTGCACATCTTGGCCACTAAGGAGGGGTTCGCCCTATCTCAGAAAGAAAAGATTGAGGAGTTATTGGCCAAATGCAAAATGGCAGAATCTAACCCAACGCGTAGCCCGATACAAAGTGACTATTACAGTCACACTCACAAGGACGGTCCTGAGTTCACAGATAATAAGCTTTACAGATCTGTGATTGGCTCCTTGCTATACATCAGCAATTGGAGCAGGCCTGACATAGCCTTAGCTGTGAATCTACTGTCCAGGCATGTGGAACACCCAAAGGAATTCCACTGGACTGCTGTTAAGAGGGTACTTAGGTACCTCAGGGGCACGACCGATGCTCTCCTTGTGCTGGAGCCAGAGAAAGGGAAAACGGCCCAGCTCTCCGCTTACTCGGACGCAGACTGGGCTGGTGACACTAAGAGTAGACGGAGCACCTCTGGTTTCCTCATATTGCTAAATGGCTGTCCTATCCATTGGCATGTTAGGCAGCAAAAATTTGTTTCTTGCTCCACGGCCGAGGCGGAATATGCCAGCCTGTTGGACACGGCCAATGATTTGATTTGGTTCGATGCTCTGATAACGAGCATCTGGGCACCTTCTCCTCTGCCCATCCAAATTCAAGAGGATAATACGGCTGCAATTGCAATCTCGGGGGCATATGCAGTGGGCTCTAGGTCCCGCCACATAGACATACGCTACAAAAATGTCAGGCAGCTTGCCAAAATGGGGTTTATACATGTTGAGCATTGTAATACAACTGACCAGATAGCTGACCTGTTCACCAAACCTGTTCCCATTGACCGGCACAACCTTCTGTGTAAGCGTTTGTGTTTGGTCTTCTGAACATGTATATGCATGTCTATGACACCTGCTCGCCCCCTCACATACATTCACTGGTCTCTGTCATTGGCTGGCAAGAAGGGGAATTGTTAGATGTTTTTGTGCCAGCCATGGCAGTTCCCCAAAAAGGTCATCAGATGGGAGCACTGGTGGGTCAGGGGTCTCCGGCCCCTGCAGCCCCATTGGAGAGAGTTAATGGCCCTCCAGCCCCCTCACCCTCATTGGTAAGGGAGGGGCTGGGGAGCCCCATAAAAACCTCTGCTCAGGGGCTGCTCTCTCTCTTGTTGCGCTCTTGTTGCTTTTCTTCTTCAAGCTCCCTTTGGGAATGATCCATGAGCTCAATCCAGGCATGGATGCCTCCATTCCAGGGAACTCTTTCTATTTACTTTATCGTTAAATAAAGCTTCATCTGATTGCATCCCTGCATGCTGCCTTTTTCTTGGAAGCACCTTAACGAACCATCGGTCTCGTGAGGCCATCTCACATGCCATTTGTTTCAATTTATAGTATTCCAATACATCTATTATCATTCTTAAGTTCTTTTTTATTTGTCCCTTTGGTAAAAAGCCATTTTGATCCGGGTGTATAAATTCAACCAGATATTTTTTCAGTCTCTCCACCATGATTGAAGTAAAAATTTTATAATCCACATTAAGTAATGAAATCAGTCTATAATTCTTAATCTGAGTCAAATCTGAATCATCTTTTGGTATTAAGGTAATGTTTGCTTCAATCCGCGTCATCGGCATTTTAGCTTCTAATAAAAGTCCATTACAAACATCTTTCAACGGTTCACTTAATATCTCTTGTAAACTTTTGTATAGTTCTGCCGGAAGTCCATCTGGACCAGGAGCTTTACCATTTTTTTGTCTCTTTATAGCCTCTGTTATTTCCATCATTGTAACTCCTTCATCTAGCATATTTTTAAATGTCTCTGAAATCTTTGGAAGGTTACTATCTTTCAAGTATTTTACAGTTTTCTCTCTTGAAGTCTCCTTTTTATCATTCAGTTCCTTATAAAATTCTTTAACTATCTTTTTTATTTCTTCATTTTTATATTGTAAATAACCTTTCCCATCCAGTAGATTATATATCATTTTTTTTCTTTCTGTTTTTTAAGTTTGTAAGCTAACCATCTTCCCGGCTTGTTAGCATTTTCAAAGAAATTCTGCTTTGCTCTTTTTATCTCTTCTGCCATTTTTTCTGAATCTAACAAATTTAATTTATGTTTTATCATATCCATATCTCTTATTAAAGTCTTTTTTTGCAGATTTTTTTGCAATTCTGATTCTAACTTTCCAAATTCTTTTCTTAATAATGCATATTGCTGTCTTCTCTGTTTATTTTTCCTTGCCATATACGATATAGCTATACCTCTAAAGTATGCTTTAGCTGTGTCCCATAGATTTTGTATCGTAGTATCTTCTTTCTTATTTTCTTTTAAAAAGAGTTCCATTTCTTTTTTTGTTAACTCTATAAATTCTTTTTCCTTTAATATGGAACAGTTTAAAGTCCATCTTAACCTTTTTTGTGTCCCTTTCCAAGTCATTTTCAGAGGGTTATTATCTGCCCATGTGCTTATTTCTATTTCAGTTTCCTGCACATTCATTCTCAAGTCAGCAGTCATCCAAATCGTATCAATTCTTGACCAGGATTTCTGACTATTTGAGTAAAAAGTATATGGTATTTTTTGTGGATTTATTTCCCTCCAAATATCTTGAATTCCAATTTCCTCCGCCATATCAAAAAATGTCTTAGGTAATCTTCCTCTACCATTTTTCTTGTTTTGTTACTTTTATAATCAATTTTTCCATCTGTTATTGCATTGAAATCTCCTAGTAAACAGATATTTTGATATTCCATTTCTATTATTTTTCTATGTAGGTTTTTATAAAACTTTTCTTGATTGTCATTCAGTGCATAAATTGCCACTAATAATATTTGCTTTTGATGCAGCTAAATTTCTACCATTAGTATTCTTCCTTCTTCATCTGAATATACAATTTTCGAATTTATTGTCTCTTTAATATATAGAGCTACTCCTCTTTTTTTCTGTTGTGCTGATGTATAATAAAGTTTTCCAATTTTTGAATATTCCAATAGTTTATAATGTTGTGCTTTTATATGTGTTTCTTGCAAACAAATTATATCCAAATTCAGTTTCCATAGTTTCCTAAAAATCTTGTTTCTTTTAATTGGACAGTTCAGTCCATTTATGTTTACTGAAAAAATTCCACTTTCTTTATCCATTTCCATTTACTTATATTTCGGTCTAACCAATCTAGTAGTTCTTTGTTCTCTAGCAGGTCCTTCATCCTCCCCCTTTTGGAGACCTTCCTCTTTCTGTTCTTTTGTTTGTGCAGTTGCTCCTTGAGTCTTCTCTTCTGTTTGTTTCTGCTCTTTACTCTGCCCTTGACCTCTTTTTACTCCTTCATTCAAAATTGACCTATTCTTCTCTTCAAAGTCTTCTGCTTTCCAAATTGAATCAGGTCTATATCTTGTATTGTTCCAGTTTATTAAGATGCCTTCTGGCATCAGCCATCTAAAGTTTATGCCATTAGCCATCAACTTGGTAGTCAAAAAATGTTACTGTCTTCGTGAATCTCTGGCTCTCTTAGGTATCTGTTTTAAGACCACAATTTCTTTATTTTTATATTGTATTGGTTCATCTCTTACTTTCCGCAGTATTTCATCTCTTGTTGTCTTCCTTGCAAACTGTACATGTACTACTCTTGGTAACTTATTTCTTCTTGGGTAGCTTGAGTTGAAGCAGAATATCCCATCTAGTTCAAGTTGAATTTTCTCTCGGTCTGCTTTCAGAGCCTCCTCCAGGATGTCAATAATCACCTCTTCTATGTTTTCCGCTCTATCTTCAGGAATGTTTTGGAACCTTAAATAGTGTTCCGCATTTGCCATCTCTAAAATCTTAATTTCATTATCTAATTTTTCATTTTCTCACAATAACATTTCTATCTTTTTGTCATTATCATCTGTTTTTTCTTCAATCTTATGTATCTTCTTTTGGTTTTTTATTATCATTTGATTTTGAGTTTCCAATTTTCCCTTTATATCCAAAATTTCTTCATTTAACTTCTCCAGTGTTGCTTGTGTGCTTTTCTGATTCTCTTGTGTCTCTAAATGGTTCCTTTCCAAAGTCTCTTGATTCTTTAACATAAGATCCTGAAGAAATTTTAATGAAGTCTGTGTTTCACTTTGAGCTGTGGTCTTTTCCCTTTGCAACATAGCTTCAATAGATCCCTGTGTTGAAGGACTAGATTGTCCTACTGAGGGTGCAGAAGAAGTTTTTTTCATAAGTCTAGTAATATTCGATGAAGTCATTTTGAAGTTTACAGTCTATAGCCAAAACAACGTCTGTTTAAATTTAGTCAAATTCAATAGAAGTAACTTTGAGTTTCAGTCTCATAACAAAGCAGCCTTATCAGCTGCAGCTGTTCTCTTCAAGGTTAAATTTCAATCAACAGAGAATGTTGCAAACATTTTGTTCTTTTTTTCACCACTAGATGTCCTCCTTGGCTTATTTATCAATGTCCAGTATTTTTAACAGAGTCTCTTCCCCCCCCCCCCCCCATGTAATTACTCGCTGCTCGTAAATCTTCTGGGGGGTCTTTACTTTCCAGCTCTTTCCAATCAGGGGTTCAACATTTATAGTCCTCTAAGAGAAGAAAAGGAAACATCTTGCTCACCCAGCTTCAGCATGCAGTTGAAATTCCTCTGGTTTATAATCCTTTGCTTCCTGCTGGAGACGCCTATGGCCGGAGATTTAAAACAGCCTTTCTCTTTGTTTTCCAGAGGGTCCTACAGTTCGCTCTGATTGGGTGCCCCCTGATCTGAGCTCCTGAAGTATCCCTCCTCCTTCATTGCCCCTCCAGGGCAACTTTCCGACTTTTTAAGGGTCGCTAGACGAAGAAAAACCAAGCTGGAAAGCCAAGCACTGACTTTCCCAACTTGTCCCGATGGCTGCCAAACAGGAAGTCCCTATACTGGACTTAATTCTTACTAATAGAGAAGAAGTGGTAGAGGGAAATGAAGTTGCCGTTACTTTGGGCAAGAGGGACCACGTCATACTGGAATTAAATATAATGCAAACACAAGTAATAGAACATAATCCAACCAGTGCCTTAAACTTTAAAAGAGCTGATTTTAACAAACTCAGAGAGAGTTTAAGAAAAATTCCATGGATGACAATCCTAAATGGGAAAACAACACCAGAAGCATGGGAAACTCTGAAAAATATGATCATAAGAGCCCAGTCCAGCACAATACCACTGAAAAAGAAAAGCAAGAAATCCAAGAATAAACCATTATGGTTACACAAAGATCTCTCTGATAAACTGAAAGACAAAAATGACAAGTACAAAAAATGGAAAGAGGGACACATAACTAAGGCAGACTATCAGCAGATAGCCCGAAACTGCAAAGATGAAGTCAGGAAAGCAAAGACTCAGAATGAACTACAGACCTATCAGCCTGACCTCAACACCTGGGAAGATTCTGGAAAAGATAATCAAGCAATGAATCAGTGAACACCTAGAAGCAAACAAAGTCATAACCAAAAGCCAACATGGGTTTGTCAAAAACAGATCATGCCAGACAAATCTTATTGCATTTTTTGACCAGGTGACAAAATTAGTGGACCAGAGGAATGCTGTGGATACAATTTACTTGGACTTCAGTAAGGCATTTGATAAAGTAGACCACAACCTACTACTTGATAACATAGAAAAATGTGGGTTAGACAGCATTACCACCAGATGGATTCGTAGCTGGCTGACCAGCCATACTCAGTGTGTGGTCCTCAATGGAACAGCATCTACATGGAGGGAAGTGTGTAGTGGGGTGCCCCAGGGCTCTGTTTTGAGATGTTGCTCTTCAACATCTTTATCAATTTTTTGTATGAGGGGATAGATGGGGAACTCATCAAATTTGCAAACAACACCAAGCTGGCAGGAATAGCCAACACTCCAGAAGACATGCTTAAGATACAGGAGGATCTTGACAAACTTGAACATTGGGCATTATCTAACAAAATGAAATTCAATGGTGAAAAAAGTACGGTTCTCAATTTAGATGAGAAAAATCAAATGCACAGGTACAATATAGATGGTACCTTGCTCAATAGTAGTAACTGTGAGTGTGATTTTGGAGTCCTAGTGGACAATCACTTAAATATGAGCCAGCAGTGTGCTGCAGCTGCCAAAAAAGCCAACACAGTGCTAGGCTGCATTAACAGAGGAATAGAATCAAGATCACGTGACGTGTTAATACCACTTTATAATGCCTTGGTAAGGCCATACTTGGAATACTGCATCCAGTTTTGGTCACCACAATCTAAAAAAGATTTTGAGACTCTAGAAAGAGTGCAGAGAAGAGCAACAAAGATGATCAGGGAACTGTGGGATAAAACATACAAAAAATGGTTGCAGGAATTGGGTATAGTTTAATGAAGAGAAGGGTGAGGGGTGACATGATAGCAGTGTTCCAATATCTCAGGGGCTGCCACAAAGAAGAGGGAGTCAAGCTATTCTCCAAAGCACCTGAAGGCAGGACAAGAAGCAACAGATGGAAACTAACCAAAGAGAGAAGCAACCTAGAACTAAGGAGAAACTTCCTGACAATTAACCAGTGGAACAGCCTGCCTCCAGAAGCTGTGAATGCTCCAACACTGGAAGTTTTTAAGAGACTGGACAGCCATTTGTCTGAAATGGTATAGGATTTCCTGCCTGAGCAGGGGGTTGGACTACATGACCTCCAAGGTTCCTTCCAGCTCTATTCTGATTGATCGATTGAACATTGGATACTGAAGAATTTGCTTCTGTTAACATGCAGTCACAAATATAATTTTTATATTTGACCAGCTTTGTGTAATCATAGTATGAGTCATCTTATTTAAAGTTCCTTGTATGGATTGTTCCTATGATACACAACTTCCCAGAGGGCTCCATTTAATTTTATGTGTTGTGCCATGTGCTTGTTGTATTTTGTCTGATTTTCATTGACATGTTAAGAAGCTTCAAATACAAACTTCTGTTCTTCATATCCCTTTTTAAAATGCAACTTATTCTCAATGTTTGATTTTAAAATGATTGTCTTCATACACATTGATACATAAGCTATTTGAGGGTCATAATAAGTCAGTTGCAACTTCTAGGGTTACTATAGAATTTTTTCATCTGATTAATAATTTGGTTAAAAATGCAGACAACAAATTGGTGCAGGGGTAAGAGTTAAATGTGGGAATTCCTTTTTCTGCTTGCAGCAGTTGCCATGAGATGACCATTTTTCCTGAACAGCACCGTCAAAAGGCTATTTTGTTGTTCAGCCGCTAAGTTGTGCCCAACTCTACATGACTCCATTGACCACAGCACACCAAGCCCCCCTGTCCTCCGCTGTCTGTCGGAGTCCTCCCAAACCCATGCCCACTGCGTAAATCACACTATCTAAACATCTCATCCTCTGCTGTCCCCTTCTCCTTTTGCCTTCAATCTTTCCCAACTTCAGAGTCTTTTCCAATGAGTCCTCTGTTGAAGAGCTGTCTGTCTTTGGTGGCCCTGCACAGGATAGCTCATAGGTTCTTTGAGCTGTGCAAGCCCCTTCACCAGGACAAGGCAGTGATTCATGAAGGTGTCAAGAGTCTGTAGCAGTCAGCAAAAAGCTCTGAGCAGCTAGGAAAGAATTTAAAAAGTGACTACTACTTTGGGGTTTATGGGAGTTGGCAGTGGTATTGCAGTTGCTTGTACCTTCAGTAACTTGGTTGGATAATTGTGCCTAATGGCTCTAATGATGACTCTGGCAGTGAGGCAGAAGCTTTCACGATCATACCAATCTTTCAGACTCAGTACAGGGAGAATAATTTTAGAGTCTACCACTCCTGATTTCTCAGAACTTAGAAAGAATGTTCACTTATGAAACAAAGTATGACTATTGAATGAATATTGAAGTTATTGGAATTTAGGCAGAACTCTTGAATTGATCTTTGGCTGCTGAAAACATTTACCTGGATAACAACATTTTTTGTGTTCCAGGTAACATTAGCTAGTATAGATGCAGAACTTCAAAATCTTAAGGAAATGACCAATCATCAGAAAAAACGTGCAGCTGAAATGATGGCATCTCTGTTAAAAGACCTTGCTGAAATAGGAGTTGCATTTGGAAATAACGATGTAAAGGTAAGCCATCTAATGAACCATTAAAATTGAAAATCCATTCTGCCCTCTCTCTATATATATACAATTATTCTAAAAATTTGAGTCCCAGGTATATTCATTGGTAAAAAAGGCATACTAAAACACTGATCTCCGGGACAAAAAAGTTTTATTAAAATACTAAGCTTTCATTAGTGACTGCTAATGTTGTCAAAGTGTAGGCTGACATTGGGACGGCTTCACCTTTATAGTTCCTTTAAATGCTGGTAATTTGGTCATTGAACGCGTTATAGGTCCGTTCGCCCACCGCCTGCCTCTAATTGGATGTATCACTCCTGATTCGGTTATACTGGTCAACATCCGCCTCTTTCTCATCATTCTACCTCCTCCTGCCTGCTCTGCTGGCTGGATATGCCTGTCATGCAACCTCCAGCTGTCCAATGTTGCCTCCTGCTCTCTCCCCCCACTATCTATCGTAATTTGATGTGCTGTCAATATAT
>JAKJMR010016322.1:61072-71130 GCA_024449315.1 Daboia siamensis
ACGCTGAGCTTGTCGATCAGAAGGTCGGCAGTTTGGCGGGTCGAATCCCGAGTGCCGCGTAACAGAGTGAGCGCCTGTTACTCGTCCCAGCTTCTGCCAACCTAGCAGTTTGAAAGCACGTAAAAATGCAAGTAGAAAAATAGGGACCACTACGGTGGGAAGGTAACAGCGTTCCGTGCGCCTTTGGCATCTAGTCATGCCGGCCACATGACCACGGAGATGTCCTCGGACAAGCGCTGGCTCTTCGGCTTTGAAACGGAGATGAGCACCGGCCCCTAGAGTCGGAAACGACTAGCACGCATGTGCGGGGGAACCTTTACCTTTACCATATATATATATATATATATATATAAACAAACTAAGTGAACACTGGCATGGAATAATAAAAACTAAAACAGTTTTTATTGTTAAAACACTGTAAGTGCAAGCACTTACAGAGCACCTCATTGTATCAAAGCCAAGATTGCACAAACATACAATCACCCTGCATTGTAGAACACAGGGAAGAAGAGAAACAACTATTTAGAACCTCTGGTATAAGAACACGGGCAATGACTAGAGCTATAACACATGGAACTGTCAACAATCCACTTTTGACAACAGACACCCAGAGACAACTACATCCTCCCAAAACAGATGTGCTATGACTCAAAGGAATATGGCCGGCTTCAACAAACAGACCGGTGATGCGCTCCATGAGCGAAGCGCAGAGACACCAACAGTATAAACGCGATCTCACCACCCCATTGTTTCCATTCTGACAACGTTGGCAGTTAGCCAACGAAAGCTTGATCTTTTAACAATAAAAACTGTTTTAGTTTTTCTTATTCCATCCCAGTGTTCGCTTAGTTTGTTAATTTTAATATGCCTGGGATTCGCATTTTTAATCTTATCAAGGATATATATATATATATCCTTGATAAGATTAAAAATGTATATATACAGAGAGAGAATGTATATATATATATATATATATATAGAGAGAGAGAGAGAGAGACAGAGACAGAGAGAGAGAGAGAGAGAGAGAGACAGAGAGAGAGACAGAGAGACAGAGAGAGAGAGAGAGAGAGTCTTTATCCCGGTGTTCGAGCATTCTGTTCATATATATATAATTATATATAATTTAGTATATATACTAAATATAATGTTTTCTTTCTTCATTAATTCATAATTTAAAATACTAATTATAGTATTTCTGTAAGAAGTATAAGTGTGTGCATTTCTTTTAATAGAAACTTAATACAGCAGACTATTACTAACCATAATTTGTAAGAAATCAGTTGTAGGTATTGTCAGTAGTGGCGATAAAAACAGGTTTAAAGCCACTAAATACTTAGTATTTATGGAAGCATTCCATGTTAAATCAGAGTGTCCCAAATCTGCCGTATGCAAATGGGGTTTGACATAGTTTGTATGTCATTTTTGCAACAATCTTGTTTAAAATAGAATTTCATGATTAAGACATATGGTTGATACTTTATAGGAAGAAAGGCTCTAATGCCAAATAATATGTGTACTCTGAATATGTTGCTGTATCATTTTATGAACTTTCAAACTTTTGGAGTTAAACATTAGTTCTTTCTTAGCAGCCAGAAGGAACTGGTATGTTAGATGAGGAATTCACACTTGCAAGACTCTACATCAGTAAAATGAAATCTGAAGTAAAGACTATGGTGAAACAATGTAAGCAGTTAGAAAGTACACAAACAGAAAGGAGTAAGAAAATGGAAGAAAATGAAAATGAGCTAGCAGCTTGTCAGCTTCGTATTTCACAGGTAAATTTAATTTTGTTCTGTTTGTTAAATACTTTGTAATAACCTTGTCCAATCTGATGTTCTTCAGTGATCATCCTACATGGGAGTTTGAATATTTTGTTTATCATAATACAAGGGCACAGAAGACGATTGGGGTTTTTCTCCTACAGTTTTAAAATGGTTATTAATGAGGGTATCACTCATTTTCTATTCCATCTTTTCTTCCTGTACAGAACAGAAGGTTAGCATTCTGTTGCCAATGAATGCACTGAGTCCTTATTGGTCTTGAAAATATTTTAAAATACTGTTCCTGAATGTTTGAAAATCTTGGGGTTCCTCCATGTCCACTGATACTTTGTGTGCCCATTATGTCATTTTTGGTACAAAAGTAACTGAATATGTGACTGTACAATCGAAATAGAACAACTTTTTCTAAGCTATAAATATTACATTTTATTTGCTTCAACATTAGTAACTCATACTGAGCTTGAGAGAAGTTTGAATTTGTTTTGGATTTAACAAGATTAGTCTACAAAAGATACCACTCTAATGGCAGAAAGTGAAGAAGAACTAAAGAGCCTCCTGTTGTGGGTGAAGAAGGAGAGTGCAAAACTTGGGTTGAAACTTAACATTAAGAAAACCAAGATCATGGCATCCGGCCCTCTCAATTCCTGGCAAATAGATGGGGAAGAAATGGAGGTAGTGACAGATTTTATTTTCCTGGGCTCCAAGATCACTACAGATGGGGACTGTAGCCAAGAAATTAAAAGACGCTTGCTCCTGGGGAGGAAAGCCATGGCAAATCTAGACAGCACACTAAAAAGCAGAGACATCACCCTGTCAACAAAAGTGCGTATAGTCAAGGCTATGGTCTTCCCAGTTGCAATGTATGGCAGTGAAAGTTTGACCATAAGAAAGGCTGAGCACCAAAGAATTGAGGCCTTTGAACTATGGTGCTGGAGAAGACTCCTGCGAATCCCTTGGACTGCAAGGCGATCAAACCGGTCAGTCCTAGAGGAGATCAACCCTGACTGCTCTTTAGAAGGCCAGAACCTGAAGTTGACACTGAAATACTTTGGCCACCTAATGAGAAGGAAGGACTCACTGTAGAAGTCCCTAATGCTGAGAAAGGTTGAGGGCAATAGAAGAAGAGGACGACAGAGAATGAGGTGGCTGGATGGAGTCACTGAAGCAGTAGGCATGAGCTTAAATGGATTCAAGAAGATGGTAGAGGACAGGGAGGCCTGGAGGAACGTTGTCCATAGGGTTGCAATGGGTCGGACACGACTTCGCAGCTAACAACAGTCTACAAAAACTCAGCAATTTTTGTATTTTATAGCTTAAGTGCCAGAACGCTCAATTATTAATCATACATATTCTCTGGGTTTAGTCTATTCAGGTTCTCTCATTCTCCTTTGGGGGGAGTGGGGAGGCCAGGGGCTTGTAGTGCATGTAGAACATTTCCTCTATTTGCTTTGATGCACACTCTATGGGGTGTGAATGGAATGCCTCAGGGCCATCTGCCTTATCTCAGTGCAGCGGGAGGAACCACAGAAGACCTAAAAACTTTGAGAGAGGTGCCTTATCGGGTCGTTTCCCACAGCCCAATGTCACCTGTAGATTGGCCTGTTTGAACCGACCGGATGGACTGTTGGGGTTGGGGTTATTGCCTCACGGGTTTAACCTATTGATTTGGGCGGGAGGCCCTCAGATCCTGCCTAGCTTTTCTGCTTTCTGTACCTGCCAATAAAAGTTCCTTTTGAAATGAGTTCTGTTTCTTGGTAGAGAGGCAGAAGCAGGTCCTTACATTAAGTTATACAGTAGCTCTCAGTATGTCTAATGTACAGTTGTAATGTGTATCGTATTGTTGACTTCTGTAAGTTATGGGTTTCCAGCTAAACTGCAAAAGAGAAATTATACAGTAATTACAGCAGTGGCCAAAATTGTGGAAACCTTTCAGGAAAAGTGTACATTTGAGGTTTGATGGCTAATAACACCACTTTTTTTGGAGTAGTACCATAAAATTATATATCAATGGAAAAATAATTTAATCAAGAATGTAATGCAACAAAGTTTCTTCAATTATCTGTATTCTATGAAAGGTTATAGGCAAATAACCAGAAAAAGAGAGCACAACTTGCTTAGGTTGATATCAGGTAGCTTTCCTTCATCTGATTGTAGCCAATGAGCGTGATTGTTTAGAGAGCCAATCAGGTGTCATCTTGTTTTGGCAATGAGCCAATCAGATCACAGTAGGATTCAGTTATTGATGTCATGTATTGAAGTTGAGAGGAGGACATTTGTCAGTGTGTTATGTGATCGCTATCAAGTTGGTTGGGTTTTTTTGTGTTCTTTCATTTAGTGAGCTTGTAAAATGTAATAAAATTAAAGTAATGGCGCAAAGAGTTGACTGGTTGCCCAGAAAGCGATGTAAAATAGTATTATTAAGTGAACAAGGATACAGGTATAAAGAAATCAGAAGAAAAATTGGTGGAAGCTTAACCAAAGGTGTAGGTTTTTGAAGAGGTATAAGGAGATTCAGTCACCACAAAACCACACTGGTAAAGGCAGGAAAAGGTGCACAACAGCAAGTGATGACATAAGAATTAAGAGACTGCCTATGTGACAGAAGGAAATCATCTGGGTGTATACAAGATGAAATGGCGCAATGCAATGTGAAGTTGAGTGCAAGGACTGTTCAGCGCAGACTGCAGGAATCTGGCCTAAAATCTAGAATTTCATGAAAAAAGCCACTTTTATCTCTCAACCAAAGGTTGAAAAGACTAAACTGGGCTAAAACCCATGTTACCTGGACAGAGGAACAATGGGACAGTGTTATTTGGAGTGATGAGACCAAGATCTCCCTGTTTGGTAGTGATGGCATAAAATATGTAAGGAGAAGAATCGGAGAAGATTTGCATCCTGATTGCATTACATGTACCGTAAAACACCCACTCAGTGTTATGATATGGGGGTTGTATGACATCAACAGGTGTGGGCAGAATTTGTGTGATTAATGGGAATATAAATGGCCCAAAATACATTAATGAAATACTTGAGCCCAAACTGAAGCCTTCCACACATGATCTTTTCCAAGACAATGAAGCATTTATATTTCAACAGGATTCAGCTCCATGTCATGTTGCTGCTGTGTGCAAAACGTGGTTTCAAGATAATCATATTCCACTGCTGGAATGGCCTGGGAATACCCCAGACCTTAACCCAATTGAAAATCTATGGAGCCAACTAAAGAAACTTGTTAGTCAGAAGCGATCCAGCAATAAAACCCAGTTACCGTATTTTCCGGCGTATAAGACGACTGGGCGTATAAGACGACCCCCTACATTTCCTGTTAAATTATAGGGTTTGGGCTATACTCGCCGTATAAGACTACCCCTCTTCCAACCCACACCAAATGAAAATTAAAAAACATCAGATTTGATTTTAATATGGTAATTTTAATTCAAATGCTTATGACATGCAGGTACTTAGTAGGAAAACTGTCACTTATAAACATAAGGCTGTTTGTCATCAAACATGTAAACATAAAACAGTGCAAGTGGATTAAACTTTTCCTAATTCACTCTAAAGCTTTCCCTGCGCAGACCAAATGGGAGATCCGCTCCAGGATTTCCAGCCAGCCCGCCCAGTTCCTGAGTCAAATGTGTCCTTAGAGCTAAGCAGCTGCTCTGACTGCTGCATTCCCCACCTGCCTTTCAAGTTGGGATAGACTGCAGCTGCTCTTCAACTTTAGAAGGAAAGACGCCCAGACCCCAGCCTGTAAAAAATCACAGACTGCAGCTTCTTTTCCAATTGGTCCCACTTTCCCTGTGCAGACCAAATGGGAGATCCGCTCCAGGTTTTCCAGCCAGCCCTGTCCCTAAAGTTTCAGCACCCGGCTTATAAGACAACCCCTGACTTTTGAGAAGATTTTCATGGGTTAAAAAGTCATCTTATACACCAGAAAATACGGTATATCTCGTTTTTTCTACGTGTTTCACTTTTCTTCTTTATAACTGCTATTCTAATAGCAAATCCTTCATAAAAGTTATTGCATTACATTCTTGATTAAATTATCTTTCCAATGATATATAATTTTATGGTACTACTCCAAGAAAAGTGGTGTTATTAGCCATCAAACCTCAGATGTACACTTTTCCCAAAAGGTTTCCACAATTTTGGCCACTACTGTATAATATACAAAGGCAACGGCTGTGTCAGATGCTGGCTATTCCAAACACTGTCAGAAAGCCATCTAAGGAAACCAGCTGAACTGTTTTTTGTTTTTTGCTTTAATTAGAGCAGCAATTGTTTTTTTTTTCTTTCTTTCCCTGGATGGCCTCAAAATCCTAATGAAAGGCTTAGTAAGCACCTTTGAGGTAGAACAGAAATGCACTTATCCCCATTCGGATAGTAGAAAATGTTTTTATATTGAAGCAATTTAAAAAATTCAAGGGATTCAGTACACTTCCTTATTCTTGGACTGTCTCAGGTATAATTCCCACATGTAAGAGTTTTGTTATTTCACATTTTGGTGTATCATTTGTGTTTGTTGAATAAAATTCACTCTTATAACTTGGTAATAGAGCAAGCAAAGTAAGAACATTACAGATTGATAAAACTGAATTACTTGAAGAAGCACATATTTGGCTTTGCATACCAGAGATGGTATAGAAAGTATTCTTTAACTTAGTCTTTATTCTGGAAATTGTTCAGCATATGTGTCTTCTGATGTATATATTTAGTATTTTTAGTTTAAAACTTCAGTTTTCTAAACCTCTGATAGCTGTCTCTGTAATTCATTGAAATATCAATCCTGTTTTCATCTTGAAAGCATGAAGTCAAGATCAAGTCACTTATAGAATATCTTCAGAGTGTGGAACAGAAGAAAAGACAGCTTGAAGAGTCTATGGATTCTCTTAATGATGAGCTAGTTGATCTCGGAGCCCAAAGTATGTATTGCTTCAGTGTAGATGGTTAAGAGCATGATTCATGAGCTGAGAAGTTGAAGATACAATCTTATGGTAAGAGGCAGGTCTCTGCAATAAAGGAATGGTGGTGTATTTTATAGTAAGCATGCTTTAATCACATATGCAAGAGGGTATATTGATATTAAGGTGTTGGATTAAGACATGGATAACTTAGGTACAAGTTCTTACTTGGCTATACAGTGAGGGAAAAATTATTTGATCCCCTGCTGATTTTGTACGTTTGCCCACTGACAAAGAAATGATCAGTCTATAATTTTAATGTTTCTCTCACTGTTAAAATAAACCTACCATTACAATTATAGACTGATCATTTCTTTGTCAGTGGGCAAACGTACAAAATCAGCAGGGGATCAAATAATATTTTCCCTCACTGTATAAGCTGTGTAGGTGACTTTGAACCAGTTGCTGTCTCTTAGCCCAGCTCACCTCACAGGAATAACTTCCTTAGGAAATGTGGAGGAGGGAGCATTATGCTTTGAGCTTGTAGAGGAAAGAAAAATATACAAGTAGTCCTCTGTTAAAAACCATTGGTTCAGTGACTGTTCGAAGTTACAGCAGCATTGAATGAATGGTACATACACCCAGTCCCTGAAGGTACAGCCATTACAGTACCCCACAGTCTCTGTGATCAATATTCGGGCACTTGGCAGGGCCACATAATTCCCTCTGCTGCCTAAAGCCCTAGCTGTCTTGGCCACCCTGAGTGTCTTCCTTTCACTACTGCTCAGGTGTGCCTGGCCCTGCCCTATGCAAGACAGCTGCTAACAATGCCAGGGCTTCTTTCCAAGCCCACTCATGCTGTTTTTCAAATAGTGTGTGTCATCCTTGTGATGATTTGGAAGACTTGGGGGGAGTTGAAATGGCAAAGGAGGCAGTTCCTTATCTTATGAAAGCTCAGAGCTGGGAGAGAGCAAGCAGTGGGGACTCCCAGGATTGCTGTTGCTAGGCAATGTAGTCATATGACATGCTTTATGATAGCTTCACTTAGCAACCAAAATACTGGTCCCAATTACTGTCATAATTCAAGGGCTATATGTAAATCTAATGAATAAATTATGAGATACTGTAGATTAACTAATGAATTTCTCAGACATATCTTCTGGAAACAAAATGCTTACTAGGTTGCCTGCTAGTGTGATCATTCAGGACTCTTGTATTTATGTAAGGTGCAAGTAGTAAGAGGACTTTTTATACAGTCTGATTATGTGTTTTAAAGATGAATCCCCTCTTTTACTAGAAAAAGTTCATGAAATGGAGAAAGAACATATGAACAAAGTTCAGACTGCAAATGAGGTCAAGGCAAGTCAACCTATATTTTAATAAATTCTTTAAAAGGAATTAACTAAATACGTTGTTTGTCATTATGCTGTAAAATAACCAGAACATTTGATTCTTTAGCAAGCAGTTGAGCAGCAAATCCAAAGTCACCGTGAGACTCATCAGAAGCAGATTAGCAGCTTGAGAGATGAGGTTGAGGCAAAAGAAAAACTAATTACTGATCTGCAAGAGTAAGTTTTGCACACTGCCTTATCCTAATGAGTGGAATAGGTTGGAATAATGTATTTTTGCTTATGAAATAGATTTTAAGTGCATTATTTTCAAATCAAAATCAAATCAACCTTTATTATCAAAGTACAACGTGTACAATGGGTTTGGGTGAGCCTCCCTTCGTGCACCCTTACCACCACAACTCACAGTGACAACAAACCTATCCTCTTGTTACACCATGTGAGCTAATTGCACAACGTGCCGGCCTCGCAAGTCGGAGTTATTTTCCATTCAGGACCCTGACAGCCCATGGATAGAAGCTGTTCTTCAGCCTGTTGGTGCGGCTGGCTATACTTCTGTATCTCCTACCCGAGAATTTTCCTCACTCTTCCAAGGCAGCGGGCCCTGGTGATGTCATCCAGTGGTATCAGGGGACAGCCCACAATGTTTTGTCCTGTGCTCACCACCCTCTGTAGTATCTTTCTATCCGTGGCTGTCAAGCCAGCATACCACACCACAATACAGTGTGAGAGGACGCTTTCTATAGTAGACCAGTAAAAGAAGGTCATCAGTTGTTGTTCCACCCTGTTCTTTCGCAAGACCCTGAGGAAGTGGAGTCTCTGTTGGACCTTTCTGGCCACCTAGGTTGTGTTGATTTTCCAGGTAAGATCTTCACAGAGGTAGACTTCCAGGAATTTAAAGGAGGAAATTCTCTCCACACAGCCCCTCCCCCCAATGTAAAGTGGGGCAGGTTCCTCTCTTTTCTTCCAGAAGTCTAGCACCATCTTCTTTGTTGTGCTGATGTTCAGGTGCAAGTTGTTCTCTAGACACCATGAGGATAGTTTTTGTACCTCCCCCCTGTACGCTGTTTCATCTCCACCTGTAATAAGACCCACTATGGTGGTATCATCTGTGAACTTAATGATCGCAGTGGATGGGTCGGATGATACACAATCATATGTGTACAGTGAATACAGGTAGGGACTAAGCATGCAGCCCTGTGGCAAGCCAGTGCAAAGCTTCAGGGAGGTGGATGAAACAGACCCGACCCTCACTGTTTGTAGCCGGTCCCTCAGAAAGTCTTTGATCCAATCACAGATGGGGGGGGGGGAATTCAAGTCAGTCAGCTTTTCACTAAGGATGCTCGGCAGAATAGTGTTGAAAGCCGAGCTATAGACAATGAAAAGCATCCTGACATAGCTTCCAGGTTTCTCCAGATGGCTTGCTACAGAATGTAAAGCAGTAGCTATGGCATCATCTGTCGACCTATTCCCCCTGTAGGCAAACTGATGTTTGTCAGAGTCCGGTGGGAGGCATGTCCTAAGATGTTGTAGAACCAGTCTTTCGAAGCATTTCATCGCTACAGATGTTAATGCAATAGGTCTGTAGTCATTTAGGCAATTAATTGCTGTTTTCTTCGGGACTGGGACAATGGTGGCTTTCATTTACATGCTTAAATATCAGTATTTTGTTGGAGGTAGATAAAAATGTTGGTGCTCACAGGGTCAGAAATATCTGTTCTAGTAAATATAACTTCAGTCTCCATTTCGTTGACTTTGTACCAGTAGTTATATGCTCTGATTTTAGACAGTGCATGAATTGTATAAATTCCCAATTCAGCTCTAACTGCTGCAGCAGATGTCCTTAGATCTACACCCAAAATACATTTCAGGTGCTGGGACTGTGTTTGTTCTAATACTGTAGTACAGGGGTCTTCAAACTTGGCCCTTTTATGACTTGTGGACTTCAACTCCCAGAATTCCTCAGCGAGGCACACTGGCTGAGGAATTCTGGGAGTTGAAGTCCACAAGTCATAAAAGGGCCA
>JAKJMR010016322.1:78188-95691 GCA_024449315.1 Daboia siamensis
ATAATAATAATAATAATAATAATAATAATAATAATAATAATAATAATAATAATAATAATAATAATAATGCATACAAAGTCAAAATTGAGAACACAGCAACAAACAGTTCGCCTATGCAAAGAAATGAGAAGGAAGGACTCACTGGACAAGAGCCTAATGCTGGGAAAGGTTGAGGGCAAGAAAAGAAGAGGGCGAGAGAGAATGAGGTGGCTGGATGGAGTCACTGCAGCAGTAGGCCTAAATGGACTCCAGAAGATGGTAGAGGACAGGAAGGCCTGGAGGAACGTTGTCCATGGGGTCACGATGGGTCGGACATGACTTCGCAACTAACAACATGCAAAGAAACTGAAGAAACAGTGGACCACCTGGTAAGCTGCTGCAAGAAGATCGCACAGACTGACTACAAGCAGCAGCATGACAAAGTAGCAACAATGGTGCATTGGAAGATCTGCAAGAAATATCATTTCCCTGTAAGCAAGAACTGGTGGGATCATAAAATAGAGAAAGTCATAGAAAATGATAAAGTTATACTGCTCTGGGACTTCAGAATTCAAACAGACAAGGACCTGCAACATAACACCCCGGAGTTAACAATTGTCGATAAGAAAGACAAAAAAGTCTGGATAGTGGACGTGGCAGTGCCTGGAGACAGCAGAATAGACGAGAAAGAACTGGAGAAGATAACAAAATACAAAGACCTACAAATAGAAATAGAAAGACTGTGGCAAAGGCAAGCAAGGGTAGTACCAATAGTAACAGGCGCCTTGGGTGCAATCCCAAAACAACTGAAGCACCACTTGAACACCACTGGCATTGACAAATTCGCCATTAGTCAATTGCAAAAGGCGGCCTTACTAGGAACTGCTTCCATCCTGCGACGATATCTGTAATACCATCAAACATCCATATCTGCCTATCCCAGGTCCTTGGTAAGGACTCGATAGGTAGACAAAAATGCCAAATCCAGTCTGAATATCTGGCTGACTGTGTGATGATCAATAACAACAACAACAACAACAACAACAACAACAACTACAACTACTACTACAACAACAACAACAACAATAACAATAATAATAATAATAATAAAAAGTTGGAACAGACCTTGGAGGTCATCTAGTCCAGGGCTTTTCAACCTTATCACAGATTGTACCACTTTTAAGACATGACAATATTTTGAGTACCACCAGTGCTTAGCAAGGTGTCAAAAACTTGACTAAAAAAACGGGGGAGGATTTTGGGTTTTACTGATTAGATTCATTTGTTGTTATAGAAATGGCTAGTTTATAATATTATGGAAAAGTAAAAAGTTGAGGTTCAATGTTAATGCTTCCTTCTACTGCAACAGAGGAAGTCTTCTTTTTCTCTGCTCCCCCTCACTCCCCCACTTTTCCTCCCCACTGTGTCCTACTATTTTGCTTTTGTATTTTTGTATTTTATTCTATAATCTAATAGAATATTACAAACTTTAGAAAAAAAGGGGAAAAGTACCAGTTTTAATTTCTTCAGTGGCTGTTCCTTTGCTGAATCACTTTCTTTTTGCACTGACAAATGTATGATGAATTTATCCATGTTTATTAATATGCAGCACTACCAGCTAGCTCAGGGGTCTTCAAACTTGGTACTTTCAAGACTTGTGGACTTCAACTCCCAGAATTCCTCAGCCATCATGGCTGGATGAGGAATTCTGGGAGTTGAAGTCCACAGGTCTAAAAGTTGCTAAGTTTGTAGACACCTGAGCTAGCTGGTTGGCCCTTCTTAGCTCTCCTTCCACATTGTAATAAGAATGCACACACCCCGCCCCCAGTCCCTTCCCTGTACCCTTAAAGACACAGGAATCAAGTGCAAAGCAAGAAAGGCTCACAAAATAAACACATAAACTCTGGGGGGGGGGGGGTTGGTGGTGGTATTTAAGCTGCCTCAGGCTGTCACGTGTCACAATGTTGCAATCGAGACTGAAAGGCTCTGGCAATTGTGAAAAGCTTTAGCCTTAAATTAAGTCTGTTTACCTTCAAAGAAAACTTTTTAAAAGCCATAGACAGACTCAAGATAAGGGGTGTAAAACTAATTACATTTGTTTAAATTAAACCTATGGAAGTCAACACTTTGGACTCATTGCTAGCCTACAATACAGACTAAAATATTCCAATAACCAAAGCACACAAAGGACTCTCCGAATTACAAAACGCTGTAAAAACTGTACAAAAATCCTTATGGTAATGCAATCAAGCTGCCAGCTGATCCAGAACTAAATAAACCCACCTCCTTTCCAACATGCCAGCTTTTCATTTCATCAGCGCTGTTTGCATTCTCCTGGCTGAAGAAAACGAACCAAGGGGACCTTTTCTTCCAGCAACAGCTGCTGCTTCTCTGTCCCTGTTTCCTCCCTGCCTGCTGACCTCTCCTTCTCTTTCCCTGTTGTCTTTTTTTCCCCTTTCCTGCCCAAACCACCTCCTTTTATAGCCTCTCCTCTGCTCCCCCCCCTTTTTTCTTCAGTTCACCTCCAGCTCCGTGCTGCTTTGGGAAGCACCAATCAGCTGGAGCCAATCAGCTGGAGCCCTGCCAGCTCCTGGGGCTTCTGCCGAACCCAGACAGTCCTGCAGCTGCCTCTCCCTCAGACTTGGGTGGCTTTGGCTCATTCCCCTCCCCTGCTACACTTGGCTAGCAGTCATGTACCACCTGCCACGTGGTAAAGTACCACAGGTGGTATGCGTACCACCGGTTGAAAGACCCTAATCTAGTCCAACCCCCTGCTCAGGCAGGAAACCCTATACCATTTCAAACAAACGGCTGTCCAGTCTCTTCTTAAAAACTTCCAGTGTTGAAGCATTCACTGCTTCTGGAGGCAGATTGTTCCACTGATTGTTCTAACTGTCAGGAAGCTTATCCTTAGTTCTAGGTTGTTTCTCTCCTTGGTTAGTTTCCACCCATTGCTTCTTGTCCTGCCTTCAGGCACTTTGGAGAATAGCTTGACTCCCTCTTCTTTGTGGCAGCCCCTGAGATATTGGAACGCTGCTATCATGTCCCCTTGTCCTTCTTTTCATTAAACTAGACATACCCAATTCCAGCAACCATTCCTTATATGTTTTAGCCTCCAGTCCCCTAATCATCTCTGAGTCTTCCGACCCAACTGCCGAACCCACAGGCTGACCCTGAATCATAACACTCTTGGATTAATAGCATCAAAAGGAAAAGAGAGGAGGGAGAAGGAGCAAGAAGGACAGGCTGAGATAATATCACGAGCCTGAGAAAGTAGGATGTTAAAGGTAGCACGAAGACATTTAGCATTCTGGTGAAAATAGAAATGGCTAGTCAAAGGGTCAGTAAAAAGTGAAACCACCTTAAAAGAGTGGAGAGCTGCATCGGCTCTATGGTTGCCATCAGAAATAGTATCAGAAAAACCTGTATGGGAGCGAATGTGAGCAACGAAAAATGGGGCAGTACGGTGACGCAGGAGAGTTTGAAAAGTAAGGAATAGAGAAAGCAAGTTACGGTCCAAAAGTGGGGATAAATAAGCAAATGCAATATGGTTAAAAAGATGGTAAACATATTGTGAGTCCACAATAAGATTAAAAGCAATTGTATCATGTAATTTAAAGGCTAAAATCACTGCAGCAAGTTCAGCACGCTGGGCGGATGTTTGAGAAGCTGTAAACTTAGTTTGCCATTTGCCATTAACTTGCCAAACAACCACCCCACGGGTACGAGACCCATCTGTGAATAATGTAATAGCATTAGGAAGAGGGGTAGAAGCCTGTGCAGACTGAAAAACAAAAGGCAATTCCTGTAATAAAACCAAACGTTGGTCCTTGAGGGGGTTAACTTTTTTTTTTTAAATCCCATTTATATCCCGCCCTTCTCCGAAGACTCAGGGCGGCTTACAATTTAAGCACAAATCAAATGTGCTTAGCAATAGCCTTCATTCTATGTATATGCCTGCTTATTAGGGCTTTCGCCCCCCCCCTCAAGCGGCATTATTACAAAGTCAGCTTATTGGCCCCAACAATCTGGGTCCTCATTTTACCTACCTCAGAAGGATGGAAGGCTGAGTCAACCTTGAGCCTGGTGGGATGCGAACCTGCAATAATTGCAGGCAGCTGGTGTTACTTAAGGAGGCATTAGCCCACTGCTCCACCAAGGCAACATTGCCTTCATCAAATCAATTCTGCCCTTCGCAGGTAACTTTGCGAAGGGCAGAATTGATTTGATGAAGGCAATGTTGCATCGCCATGGAGACTGGAATCCATGCGTCAGGGGTTAAATGACCTTGCAAGGCAATAAAAAGTGGATGCAACAAAGCAGTAGTTAACCCTAAAAATGGTCTAGCCCAATTAAGATGTCCTAAAAAATTTTGCAATTGTACCAGAGTAAAATGAGATGGAATGCGCAGAGCTGGAACAAAAGGAGAAGAGAAAGACTGAAGCATCCGATGACCTAAATTAGAAAGGGAGGTTTTATTTGAACCTTCTCAGGGGCAATAACAAGTCCCGATCTAGCCAAGATTTCCTGTAAGGTTAGTAAACAATTAGCAGGTAAAGGCTTTCCAGCTAGCAAGATATCATCCATAAAATGGTAAGCAAAGCATTTTTTGTCTTTGGCTGGATGAACTACAGCTGCAAGAGCTGTAGCCAAAAGTTCTGTCTTATGAGATTCAGTTCCAATGTTCTGACACAATTTAATCATCGGAGCAATGGTAGTCTCAGGTTTGGAATAAATTGCTTTCAGGGTTGTTTTGCAGTCCTGATCAGCATTTTCATATGCCAATTGTTTCATCAGAACGTCAGCAGCAGTTTCATTTTGAACCTTCTCAGGGAAAAGCCCTCAGGTGAAATTGCTTTGCAACCCATTTTCTGTAACACTTTTCAGCTCTTTGTAAACTGCAAATGGGAAAGACTCATGGACTTGCTGATTTTGAGTGTTTTCGACCACGGCGCAGACAGCCATTAATGGCAATGCCTCCTGGACATCCTCTGAATTTCCAGAGGCCAATGCAGACTGCACCATTTGCTGAATAGCAGTCTGTGTTTGAGGCTGTTGAAGGTCCAAATTTTGCTGACTCTCAGAGCTCCACTGCCGTGAAGAATTATTATCAGACAGCGGTGGCTGAGGGTCTGGGGGGGTACAGGATTGGTGCCTCAGGAATTATTAATTTTGGAGGGTACAAGAGAGGATTGGACAACTCAATAATAGCTTTACCGCAGAGTTGCCAAGTGTGTAGTACTGATACTGGAGTGGTTGCAGCCCGATGCAAATTTTTCCCAATTTCTTGCCAATCATTGGGATTAAGAGACCCATCTGCAGGATACCAAGGGCATAACTTACCAATCATCTTAACCAGCTCTTCCACATCCTCTTTATAGACTTTAACTGTTTGCGTGGTCCTTGTCAACAAATTGCAAAGGTCAGATACCTGTTTTTTCTGTCCTGTTGAAAGAGAAGTCCCCATACTTACCTTGTTGATTCCTTAAATGGAATGAATAGTTGAATGCGTTCGTTTAGCTCCTGCCGAGCGAAGGTAAGCTAGAAGTTACAGTTGGCCTCACAGCCTCACACGGGGCACCAGATGAAGGGAAAAGAATTCAGACCCGGGTCGATAGAGATGCTCTGAACCAGCCAGGCAGCCTCGTCTCACCAAAAAACCTCCCGAGCAACTGCCCGCTGAACTTTTATTCACCTCCCTCTTCCGAATACCTACATTACAAAAACTCCATCCATCTAATACAAAATAGGATACATAGATAATTGGATACATAGTGAGAACTTCTCAGGTGCTTATGAGATCATTACAAAAACAAGATACTAAAAGATATATGTGAAAGCTTTATCATAGCATTTCCCAAACCTCCCACATGCCAGCCTGTGAGCCAGGAGAGTATGCTCTTCACTGTAACTCACGTGGAGGCCAATAAAAGGGGTTTGGGAAAGCTGAAGGCTGAGAGGCCAAATTCTTGGGAGGCCAAATTCTGGCTGTTCCCACAATTTATGTCTTGTATATCCAAGGTGGTGACCCTTTGAGAGCTGTATGCAATGAAATTTCACTTTAATATATGCTGATTAGTGTACATTCAAAGTGACAATAAAGTTATTACTCTATTGTTCTATTCTAATCTATTATATGGAGCAGACGTTTGGGGTCTACATTCTACTACAGCAGGGGTCTTCAAACTTGGCCCTGTTATGACTTGTGGACTTCAACTCCCTTGAAAATTCTTTAAAGAACATGTTTATTAGTTACAAAGTATTGGCACAGTCCGAACTGAAACCAAGTCTGAATACAGAAGTAAAAATTGCCCAGTTACAAAGTTTAATGTCCCACCCACAAAACTACGCAAGCAACTACATTCCCCAATATTCTCATTTGCCGGGCTTTTTTATGCAACACACAGTCCCTAATCACAGGAGCAGTAGATGACCTTGGTTCCCATGGGACAGAAGATTATTTTGACTCCTGCCGTTCTATGTGGCAACGTAGAACGAGAAGAAAAAATGGCTGCAGCCATGCTCATTGTAGAGTTGACAATCGGCCCCTCTTGAAAGGAAAGAGTCTCCTGTAGGGGAATCAAAAAGCATGTTAGGCATAGGCACAAAATCCCTCCCAGTAGCTATCTTAAACTGTGTAAGACCAGTGTTACTGTGCACAGTATTATTATAGGCTTCTTCAGCAAAAGGCAGAAGATCGGCCCAATTAGTCTGCTGGTAATTAACATAGCATCTGAGGTACTGCTCCACCATTGAGTTCATACATTCAACCACCCCATTAGTACTTGGATGAACTGATGAAAATCCCTGAGTAGACCCAATAAGCTTAACGAACTCCCTCCAGAAGTTTGCAGAAAATTGAACCCCCCTTTCCAAAATAATCCACTTAGGAGCTCTGTGGAGCTGATAGATATGCTTCAAAAACATCTTGGTCAGTTTCTGAGCAGAGGGGAGCCCTAAACAAGCGATGAAATGAGCTTGTTTGGAAAATAGATAAATCACAGTCCATATTAAAGTATTTCCTTTGCTCTCGGGCAGATACACTATAAAATCCATAGCTATTTCTTCCCATGGGTGGGAAGGGTCAGCTACTTGCTGCAGGAGCCCTGGAGACTTTGCAGGACGTTTCTTCATACCAGTGCAGGTGGCACAACTTTTCACATAACTCTCAATGTCTTTTTTCATGCCTGGCCACCAAAACTGCCTTCATACCAAATGTAATGCTTTCAGGAACCCAAAGTGACCGGCTTGCTTTGCATCATGACTGTGCTGAAGGGCTTCGATCCTGAGGGCACTCAGGAGGTACAGCTTAGAACCCTTCCAGGTTAGCCCTCCTCAAAGGGTTAATAGAGATTTATTGTCCTTGAACCAGGTGTCAGTCTCTAATTGCTCTTTGTGTCTTTTCAGTAAGTGGTCATCCGGACGGGTGGATTGCTTTCATAACTGAGCTCTAGTGGTTATTTGCGAGGCAGATTGTGGTAGAGGAATGATAGAATTAATGATTTCCTCTCAGTGGCATTTGAACTGAGGCATCCTAGACAAAGCGTCAGCCAAAAAATTCTTACCCCCTGGAAGATACTTTAAAGTGAAATTGAAACAGTTGAAGTATTGAGCCCACTGGACTTGTTTCAGGGATAATTTACGGCAGGGGTGTCAAACTCAATTTCATTGAGGGCCGCATCAGCATTGCGATTGCCCTCAAGGGGCCGGGTGGGTATGGCCAGGGTGGGTGTGGCCTACTAGGTGGGCGTGGGTAGAGTGCATATGGCCTACTGGGCGTGGCCAGCTCCACATCGTTCGCATCAAGGGTGCCTATGGGGGCCTGGGCAGGAGTGGGACAGATCTGAGGGTCTCTGGGCAGGGCCAAGGCCATGGGGGCCGTTCCCTCACTGTTGCCAGGATGGCTTCGTGGGCCGCATGAAACCACTTCGCGGGCCGGATCCGGCCCCCGGGCCTTGTGTTTGACATGTCTGATTTACGGGGAATTTTCAGAGCTTCCCAATTTTTGTGATCAGTCCATCGTACTGCAAAAGCCTCCTTCTCCCAAATGGTCTACCTCCTATCTGTGTTGGTTAGCTTCCGGGAAGTGTAAGCGCAGGGTTGTAATTTCCCCCAGTGATTCTTTTGCAAGAGGACAGCACCCACAGCCACGTCACTTGCATCGGCTTGAATGATGAATTGCTTTTCAGGATCAGGGTGCTTGAGAACAGGCTCAGCTGCAAAGAGTCTTTTTAGTTTCTCGAATGCAGCTTGACACTCTCGGGACCATGGCAATGGCTGACAAGGTCGGGGTTTCTCCCCCCCTTTTCCCATTTTCAATAAGTTGGTTATTGGCATGGCTATATTTGCAAAAGAGGGGATAAATTGGCGGTAAAAGTTAGCAAACCCCAGAAACCTTTGAAGTTGTTTACAGATGCGAGGGGGTTGCCATTCCAATACAGCTTTCACTTTTGCAGGATCCATTTCTATCCCCTCATTTGAAATTCGGTACCCTAGATAGTCAAGGTGTGTCTGGTGATACTCACATTTAGATAGCTTTGTGTACAGTTTAGCCTTCAGTAGTTTCCTCATCACTTTGTGGACCAATTTAATGTGGTCTTCCACAGTCTTAATGTAAATGAGAATGTCATCAAGATAAACTAAAAACCCCTTATACAGATGATCATGCAGCACCTGGTTGAGAATGAGAATGAGAATAAGAAGAAAAAATGGCTGCAGCCATGCTCATTGTAGAGTTGACAAGCAGTAGGATTCCTCTGAGCGAGTCTCATGGCTGCCTTCAGTTTCTTTTTCAACAACTGGCATTCAAAATCAAACCAGCAAGATCTACCTGCTCAAAAACGTTTGGTGGGAGGTTTAGTTATTATATGTTTCTTCAGCTTATTGCAGAGATTAAAGAATGCTTTGGAGACTGATAGCCAGTCAATAGTAGTTTAGGTGTGTGTCGTGTATGTGTTCACTTTGAGAGCAAGCAACTAAATTTCATTTTTGATGTGTGCCATTGTGCCCACAGTAAAAAATGACAATAAATCTTATTTACCTTACCTTACCTTACCTTAGTAGATAACTGGATTGTTCTAGCCCAGTTAGCAGGATTCTCTGTTTTAAGACTGTCAGATATTGCTTTAGTATAAACTTTAGCCCAAATTAACCTTTTATTTTGGGTCAGTTTTCATTGAGCCATCTGTGGGCCATATTATATGATCTTAAAACTGAGAGACCTCGTAATGTTACAGTCATAGGCTGTTGATCACTTTCATCACCTAAATGTACAATAACCTCTGAAAAGATATCATCTTTATCTCTTGATACACATAAGAGATCTAGCATGCGCTTGAGTGAGCTGAGTGGTATACAGGTGAAACTAGAAAAATTAGAATATCGTGCAAAAGATCATTTATTTCAGTAATGCAACTTATATGAGATAGACTCATTACATGCAAAGCAAGATAGTTCAAGCTGTGATTTGTTATAATTGTGATGATTATGGCTTACAGCTCATGAAAACCCCAAATCCACAATCTCAGAAAATGAGAATATTGTGAAAAGGTGCAATATTCTAGGCTCAAAGTGTCCCACTCTAATCAGCTAATTAAGCCATAACACCTGCAAAGGGTTCCTGAGCCTTTAAATGGTCTCTCAGTCTGGTTCAGTAGGAATCACAATCATGGGAAAGACTGCTGACCTGACAGTTGTGCAGAAAACCATCATTGACACCCTCCATAAGGAGGGAAAGCCTCAAAAGGTAATTGCAAAAGAAGTTGGATGTTATAATAATAATAGGTTGGAAGGGACCTTGGAGGTCATCTAGTCCAACCCCCTGCTAAGGCAGGAAACCCTATACCATTTCAGAAAAATGGCTGTCCAGTCTCTTCTTAAAAACCTCCAGTGTTGGAGCATTCACCACTTCTGGAGGCAGGTTGTTCCACTGGTTAGTAGTTCTAACTGTCAGGAAGTTTCTCCTTAGTTCTAGGTTGCTTCTCTCCTTGACTAGTTTCCATCCATTGCTTCTTGTCCTGCTTTCAGGTGCTTTGGAGAATAGCTTGGCTCCCTCTTCTTTGTGGCAGCCCCTGAGATATTGGAACACTGCTATCATGTCACCCCTCACCCTTCTCTTCATTAAACTACACATACCCAATTCCAGCAACCGTTCCCTATATGTTTTAGTCTCCAGTCCCCCAATCATCTTTGTTGCTCTTCTCTGTACCCTTTCTAGAGTCTCGACATCTATTTTACATCGTGGTGACCAAAACTGGATGCAGTATTCCAGGTGTGGCCTCACCAAGGCATTGTAAAGTGGTATTAGTACTTCACGTGATCTTGATTCTATCCCTCTGTTAATGCAGCCTAGCACTGTGTTGGCTTTTTTGGCAGCTGCAGCACACTGCTGGCTCATATTTAAGTGATTGTCCACTAGGATTCCGAGATCTCTCTCACAGTTACTACTATCGAGCAAGGTACCACCTATACTATACCTGTGCATTTGATTTTTCCTCCCTAAATGTAGAACCTTACTTTTTTCACCATTGAATTTCATTTTGTTAGATAGTGCCCAGTGTTCGAGTCTGTCCAGATCCTTCTGTATCTTAAGCCTATCTTCTGGAGTATTGGCTATTTCTGCCAGCTTGGTGTTGTCTGCAAATTTGATGAGTTCCCCATCTATCCCCTCATCCAAATCATTAATGAAGATATTGAAGAGCACTGGGCCCAGAACAGAGCCCTGGGGCACCCCACTACACACTTCCTTCCATGTAGATGCGGTTCCATTGAGGACCACACGCTGAGTACGGCCTGTCAGTCAGCTACGAATCCATCTGGTGGTGATGCTATCTAACCCACATTTTTCTATCTTATCAAGTAGTAGGTTGTGATCTACTTTATCAAATGCCTTACTGAAGTCCAAGTAAATTATATGTACAGCATTCCTCTGGTCCACTAGTTTTGTCACTTGGTCAAAGAATGCAATAAGGTTTGTCTGGCATGATCTGTTTTTGACAAACCCATGTTGGCTTTTAGTGATAACTTTGTTCGCATCAAGGTGTTCGCTGATTTGTTGTTTGATTATCTTTTCCAGAATCTTCCCAGGTATTGAGGTCAGGCTGATAGGTCTGTAGTTTCCTGGATCTATTTTTTTCCCTTTTTTGAATATGGGAACTACATCAGCTCTCTTCCAGTCCTCTGGTAGTTCCCCAGTGCTCCAGGATCTTTGAAAAATATAGTTCAGTGTTCTGAGATCACGTCTGCCAGTTCCTTGAGAACCTTGGGGTGTAATCCATCTGGTCCTGGTGATTTGAACTCATCTAGGCTGGACAGGTCCTCACTTACCATTTTCTTGCCTATCTTAACTTGCGTTTCTATTCTGTTTTTTATGGCACTGGTTTTGGTAGGTTGGACTGTTTTTTCCCTTTGTGTAAAGACAGATGCAAAAAACGAGTTAAATAGTTCTGCTTTCTCCCTGTTGCTTGTCACCTTCTTGCCACTTTCCCCCACTAATGGACCAATCATTTCCTTAACTTTTTTCTTGTTTCTTATATGTTGAAAGAAGCTTTTTTTGTTATTTTTGACTTTGGTCGCAAGCCTTAGTTCATTTTGAGCCTTAGCTTTCCTCACTTCATCTTTGCAGGCACGGGCTATTTGCTGATATTCTGCCTTAGTTATGTGCCCCTCTTTCCACTTCTTATACTTGTCCTTTTTATCTTTCAGTTTATCAGAGAGTTCTTTATGCAGCCATGCTGGTTTCTTTTGAAAGCTGTTATTTTTCTTCTTTGTTGGTATTGTGCTAGACTGGGCCTTTATTATCTCACTTTTCAAAATTTCCCAAGCTTCTTGAGTTGTTTTCCCCTTTAGGATTCTCATCCATGGAATTCTTCCCATGGTCTCTCTAAGTTTATTGAAATTAGCTCTTTTAAAGTCCAAGACTCTAGTTTGGCTATATTCTATTGCTTGTGCTTCCATAATGTTGAATTCCAATATTGCATGATCACTTCCCCCCAAGGTTTTTGTGGCTTCGACACTTTCTATCATTTCATCTCTGTTAGTGAGAATTAAATCCAATATGGCTAATCCCCTAGTTCCCTTCTCTACTTTTTGGGAGAGAAAATTGTCTGCTAGGTTTGTCAGGAATCTGTTAGATCTTCCACTTGGTGCAGAATTTGTCTCCCAGTTGATATCAGGGTAATTAAAGTCCCCCATTACTATTGTGATGCGCTTCCTACATACCTTAGTTAACTGACTAGCAAAAAGTTCATCTATTTCCTCTGCTTGGTTGGGCGGCCTATAGTATACATCTATGGCAATGTCATTTTTTTCCCCTTTTATATTGACCCAAATACATTCAAGTTTACAGTTTTCATCATTGTTGTGCTCTATTTCTGTAGAGATGAAGTTATTTCTTATATAGAGAGCAACTCCACCTCCTCTTTTGTTCAGTCTATTTCTTTCAAATAATTTAAATCCCTCTAGTTGTGTGTTCCATTTGTGGGTTTCGTCCCACCATGTTTCTGTAATGGCAACAATATCATATCCGCCCTCATTTACCTGAATTTCTAGTTCACCCTGCTTACTGTTCATACTCTGCGCATTGGTGTACAGACATTTGAGTCCTTTATGACTGACCCTGTGTTTACTTGCTACATAACTTGTGTGGTGCCTAATTTCCCCTATTTTCTTAGATTGCTGGGGACAGTGATGTTCTGTATCAATTAACTCACTGTCCCCGTTGTTTAGTTTAAATATTCCTTCAGAAAAGCTGTGAATTTATTGTCAAGTAACTCAGTCCGTTTGTTGGATGGATGCAGACCATCTCTTTTGTACATTTTTTCATTGGACCAGCTACAGACATCTTGACTAATATAACCAAAGCCTTCTCCTTTACACCACTCTTTTAGCCACATATTAAATTTGGCTATACGCTGGCCTTTTCCATTTTGCTCCTTATACACTGGTAAGACCTCTGAAAAAGTGAGCCTACAGCCTATTCTGCTGAGTTCCTGCCCCAGGTTCTGGAAATCATTCTGCACAGAGAGTACATCGTTTTGGGACAGATCGTTAGTGCCAAGATGTACAATGGCATCCACATCACAGTCTTTGCTGGCATTGTTGACTATTTTGAAAATACGCTTCTTGACCTTAATGGCAGTAGCACCTGGAAGACACCTGACCTCTTTTGAAACCTCTGTATCCTTTCCTAAATTTACATCCCTTATAATTGATTCACCAACCAGAAGGTGGCTTCTCTTTTTGGGTACCTTTCTTTTCTTGCATGACTGATGTGTTCCCAAAGTGCTGTATGAAAGCACATTAATAGAAAGTTATGTGGAAGGGAAAAGTGTGGAAGAAAAACGTGCACAAGCAGCAGGGATGACCGCAGCCTGGAGAGGATTGTCAGGAAAAGGCCATTCAAAAGTGTTGGGGACTTTCACAAGGAGTGGACTGAGGCTGGAGTCAGTGCATCAACAGCCACCACACACAGACGGATCCTGGACATGGGCTTCAAATGTCGTATTCCTCTTGTCAAGCCGCTCCTGAACAACAAACAAGGTCAGAAGCGTCTTACCTGGGCTAAAGAAAATCAGACCTGGTCTGTTGCTCAGTGGTCCAAAGTCCTCTTTTCTGATGAGAGCAACTTTTGCATCTCATTTGGAAACCAAGGACCCAGAGTCTGGAGGAAGAATGGAGAGGCACACACTGCAAGATGCTTGAAATCCAGTGTGAAGTTTCCACAGTCTGTGTTGATTTGGGGAGCCATTATCATCTGCTGGTGTTGGTCCACTGTGCTTCATTAAGTCCAGGGTCAACGCAGCCATCTACCAGGAGACTTTGGAGCACTTCATGCTTCCTTCCGCAGACGAGCTTTATGGGGATGCTGACTTCATTTTCCAGCAGGACTTGGCACCTGCCCACACTGCCAAAAGCACCAAAACCTGGTTCAATGACCGTGGGATTACTGTGCTTGATTGGCCAGCAAACTCGCCTGACCTGAACCCCATAGAGAATCTATGGGGCATTGCCAAGAGAAAGATGAGAGACATGACACCGAACAATGCAGAAGAGCTGAAGGCCGCTATTCAAGCATCCTGGTCTTCCATAACACCTCAGCAGTGCTACAGGCTGATAGCTTCCATGCCACGCCGCACTGAGGCAGTAGTTGCTGCAAAAGGGGCCCAAAACAAGTACTGAGTACATATGCATGCTTATACTTTTCAGAGGTCCGATATTGTTCTATGTACACTCCTTGTTTTATTGATTGCATGTAATATTCTAATTTTCTGAGATTGTGGATTTGGGGTTTTCATGAGCTGTACGCCATAATCATCACAATTATGACAAATCATGGCTTGAACTATCTTGCTTTGCATGTAATGAGTCTATCTCATATATTAGTTTCCCCTTTTAAGTAGCATTACTGAAATAAATGAACTTTTGCACGATATTCTAATTTTTCGAGTTTCCCTGTATGTAAGGGTATATATAGTTAGTATTCTTATCTCCCAAGATTTGGAGATGAGCTTTGAAAATCAAAGAAAGTAGGATCAGACTGGCAGTATTAGTTTTGTTGTCTCTAGAAAGCCACTGTCGATGATTATCAAGAAATTCCTTTGGGAATCCTTTCTTTTGAGCAAACTCATGCAAGGATGGACCTAATTTAGTATTAAAATCTCCAAGCAATATAATTCTGGATTGAGGATACCGTACAAATATATCATACAGTATGACTTCTAAACATGTCCAATAGTCAGAGTTATAATACAGGGATGTGTTTGGAGGAATGTATACATTTACCAATATGAATTCAAACTCATATCTAAATTTCACAACTAAAAAATACAAAAACTTATCTTAATTATACAGTTTCTCTCCCTGCCATTGTAATTCTTGCTTAATAAAAATACATAGACCACCAGAGGGTCGCCCTTTGTTCTTTGTTTTTCAGGCAGCGGAAGCCCATCCCTGAAAGCCCAGAAGTTGTACTAATTCATCCTCTTCTGTTAGCCAGCTTTCCTGAATGGCTATTACATCAAATTTGGATAAGAAACTCACTAGTCCACTGTTAACCAGTTCTTTCCAGCCAGCTATGTTCCAAACCACAATTTGTATAGTAGTCCTGAAAGCAGGATATTCTGACTGGGTTGGTTGAATAGGGCATAAAGTTTCCAAATGACAACTTGTTTTTGGACCTGGATCAATATTGACTATACTTCCTGTGTAAACACAGTTATTGTAAAATTCAATATACCTCCTCATACATTGTTGGCACTCGACCAATTTGTACCCATGCGGCCCCTGACCCGGTGCAGATCCCAGTGGGCTCCGTGGTTCTCCATGGAGCTCCGGGAGATGAAGCGTCAGAGACGGGGCCTAGAGAGCTGTTGGAGGTCCAGCCGGTCTGAATCTGACCGATTGCGACTAAGGTCCTCTATGAGGTCTTATCTCATGGCGATGAGGAAGGCAAGGTCTAACTACTTTGCTACCCTCATCGCGTCTGCAGATAATCGCCTGGCTGCCCTGTTTAGGGTGACCCACTCCCTCCTTAATCAGGATGTGAGGGAGAAGCCGTTGCAGGGTCGTGCCGAGGAGTTTAGCCAACATCTGTCGGACAAAATCGCTCGGATCCGGACCGGTTTGGACTCCGATTGGGCAGAGTCTGACGGTGAGGACATGGGCGGTCTTGGTGATATCATCTGGGAGGAGTTCGATCCTGTGACTCTGGAAGAGGTGGACAGGATTATGGGGAAGCTGAGCTCCACCACGTGTTTATTGGACCCGTGCCCCTCCTGGCTGGTTTATGTGGCTCGGGAGGGGACACAAGGCTGGCTTCAGGCAGTGATAACTGCTTCTTTGAGTGAGGGCAGTTTTCCCACCGCCTTGAAGGAGGCGGTGGTGAGACCCCTCCTCAAGAAGCCTGCCCCGGACCCAGCTGTTTTAAACAACTATCGACCGGTCTCCAACCTTCGCTTTCTTGCGAAGGTTGTTGAGAGCGTGGTGGCGCATCAGCTCCCTTTGTTCCTGGAGGAAGCTGATTATCTGGACCCGTACCAATCGGGCTTCAGGCCCGGGCACAGCACGGAGACGGCATTGGTCGTGCTGGTGAATGATCTCTGGCGGGTTCAGGACAGGGGTTGTTCCTCTGTCCTAGTCCTATTAGACCTCTCAGCGGCTTTCGATACCATCGACCATGGTATCTTACTGCGGCGTCTCAGGGGGTTGGGAGTGGGAGGCACCGTTTTACGGTGGTTCTCCTCCTACCTCCTGGGACGTTCGCAGTCGGTGTTGGCAGAAGGGCAGAGGTCGGCCTCAAGGCCTCTCATTTGTGGAGTTCCTCAGGGATTGGTCCTCTCGCCTCTCCTGTTCAACATCTATATGAAGCCACTGGGTGAGATCATTCGTGGTTTTGGGGTTGGGTATCATCAATATGCTGATGATACCCAGCTTTTCATCTCTACCCCAAACCACCCCAGTGATGCCCTCGATGTGATGTCCCGTTGCCTGGAGGCGGTTCGGGTCTGGATGGGGAGGAACAGGCTTCGGCTCAATCCCGACAAGACTGAGTGGTTGTGCGTGCCGGCATCTTGGGAAATTCAGATTATTCCACCTCTAATCATGGGGGGTGAGGTATTACCCCCCGTAGATAGGGCTTGCAACTTGGGTGTCCTCCTATATTCACAGCTCTCCTTGGAAGATCATATAGGAGCTGTGACTAGGGGGGCCTTCGCTCAGGTTCGCCTGGTGCGCCAGTTGTGGCCCTATCTGGACCGGGATGTCTTGCGTACAGTCACTCATGCGCTCGTGACCTCTCGTTTAGACTACTGCAATGCTCTCTACATGGGGCTGCCCTTGAGGACCACTTGGAGGCTTCAACTGGTGCAGAATGCGGCCGCGCGAGTGGTGTTGGGGGTTTCCCGATACTCCCATGTAACACCTCTACTCCACGAGCTGCATTGGCTTCCGGTTGCCCTCCGGGTGAGATTCAAGGTGCTGGTAATGACCTATAAAGCCCTAAATGGCATGGGTCCGGATTACTTACGGGAGCACCTGCTGTCGTCATCAACTTCCCTTCATCCAGTGTGCTCCCACAGAGAGGGCCTCCTCAGGGTGCCGTCGGTCAAAGAGTGTCGACTGGCCACCCCCAGGGGGAGGGTGTTCTCTGTGGGCACGCCAGACCTTTGGAACCGTTTACCGGTTGAGCTCCGGATGGATCTTGACCTTCGCTCCTTCTGCCGTGACCTAAAAACTTACTTATTTGAACAAGCCGGCCTGGTCTGATGGGTTTGGGGTATTTTAATATTAATTTTATTAATTTTTATTGTAATTGGGCTACTTATTTAATTCTTTCTTAACTTTTGTACATTGTATTTTTATTGTATTTATTGCCCTGTACACCGCCTTGAGTCCTTCGGGAGAAGGGCGGTATAGAAATTAAATAATAATAATAATAATAATAATAATAATAATAATAATAATAATAATAATAATAATAATCTTCTTCTTCTTCTTCTTCTTCTTCTTCTTCTTCTTCTTCTTCTTC
>JAKJMR010016322.1:95701-110564 GCA_024449315.1 Daboia siamensis
TCTTCTTCTTCTTCTTCTTCTTCTTCTTCTTCTTCTTCTTCTTCTTCTTCTTCTTCTTCTTCTTCTTCTTCTTCTTCTTCTTTATCTTGATTGCTGATATTCCCTTGATTTTGATCTAAGACTGGCATTTCTACTGATGAACAAGGACTCCGATCATCCTTCTCATGATCTAGTTGTTGTACTGGATGGTTAATTTGGACTTGTACTGTTATATCCTGCTGAATGTCCTTTTCCTTTACTTTTTGCTTTGGACCGACATGCCTTCTCTTTTTATTTGTTGGGGATTTCGTGCTTTCAGAAACCAAGCTTGATAACAGTTCCACAGAAAAGCAGCTAGAGGGGAGCAGAGTGTTCAGACTTTCTGTTGCATTAGTTACTGATTTCAACATTGAACTAATTATTCCAATTTTCTTTAAAATCAGCTGTTGATCTCCTGGGCAAAGGGTGGCAAATTTAGGATTAATTCTTCCTCATCATCTATAAACTGTAACTGTCCATTAAGTAGATTTGAGTTCTCTTTTTTATTATCCTTATCTTGTTCTATCCTTGCTAATAGAGAGATTCTTTGCTTGGCCGTTAATGTTTTGGAATTTTCAAGGTTGGAGTCATCCTCCCTCACTGTCTTAACAATATTCTTTTACAACCATATCTGCTGGGGAGCCAAGAAATCTCTGTTAGTTCATTAGGATATACCCTGCAGTGTAAAAGCTGGGAAAGAGAGTTAGTATTACTCATCTGTTATGCCACCTGCCCCTGTTCAAAGGAATATCAGCAACTTGGAGTAGAATCCTATGTCTCTGTAGAACTAGCCTCTCCTCCATGTCTTCTTCATCTTGAGGCCCCCGATGCACGTGGGCTGTCCATGAATTAAGAAGTAAGTTTTGGAGCATGGACTTTGCTATTTACTTCCTTATCTAATTTAGATATATAGCTTCCCATCAGAGACTTTAATTCTTCAATATTTTCTTTCTTTCTTTCTTTTTTACAAATGTTATTGATTTTCTAATGTTACATTCACATATTTGAAAAGCAACGTGGTGGCTGGGAAGTAGTAATTCAATTACATACAGATATCATTAGTACAGATTTCAAATTGCTACCATAAACATTTCCTCTCTTTTTCCCTTCATATATACTGTCTATTTGTAAATTTAAAGACAAGTTTTATCTTATCATTCACATAGAAAATTACTTTCTTACATATATCCATAGTTTTTAGTTTACACATATTCTGATTTTTTTTAACATACAGTCTTTTAGACAATCAATTGTCAAGTTTCCAACGTATGACCTAATAGATTTTTCAATTTTAATTTCAACTAACATTTAGATTTAACATTTGATATTTATCATTCCCAAGATTTTTTAGTACACTCCCAATTCAACTATCACCGTTCCTCACAAAATCTAATATTCAAAATACACATCCCGTTTGCTTCTTACTCTCGTCTCAACAAATTAAGGATACAATATGATATCCTTCCTTTTTGCTAATTTTCAGTTTTTTTTAAGTAGTAATCAAAATTTATTTTTATTTCAATATTTAATACTTCCTCTCTTCCTCTTTGTATCTGCTATCTCTTGCCTAAACTGATAATTTTCATTTTTAACATTCCATATAACATTCCATATTTAAGGGACGCGGTGGCTCAGTGGGTTAGGACGCTGAGCTTGTTGATCAGAAGGTCGGCAGTTTGGTGGGTCAAATCCCGAGTGCTGCGTAACATAGTGAGCGCCTGTTACTTGTCCCAGCTTCTGCCAACCTAGCAGTTCGAAAGCACGTAAAACTGCAAGTAGAAAAATAGGGACCACTACGGTGGGAAGGTAACAGCATTCTGTGCGCCTTTGGCGTCTAGTCATGCCAGCCACATGACTATGGAGATGTCCGCAGACAAGCGCTGGCTCTTCGGCTTTGAAACGGAGATGAACACCGGCCCCTAGAGTCAGAAACGACTAGCACGCATGTGCGGGGGAACCTTTACCTTTACCTTTATAGACCTATTTATTACTTTCAACAATAGGTTTTTAGCTTATCTACATTATTCACCTTTACATGACCTTTATGCACAAATCAATATTAAAATTAGCTATTAGTATTTATACTGCTAAAATTTAATGACCAATTTTTTTTCTTTATTTCAGTTCATAACAATGTCTTGTGTTCAACATACACATCTTATCTATTTAAGTACATTCTGTTTCAGATTTCAGTAAGATGGTCGAAACTCCATTCTTCTTTAGTCTTATTGTGGCTTTTTTCCTTTGCCAAATCATCTTCCATGTCCTTGTTTTTGGGTCATCAAACCAATCTCCTTGTAGTATCATGTATATTAATTGATATTGGCAAAACCATCTGGTCGCCATTTTTTTGAGACGACTTGTAGGTCTAGTGGGTCGTCTCTTTATTCTTCCATATCGACGTGGTTGTTCTGAATTGTTTGTCTTCTCATCCAACTGTTCTTTTTCTAGATCCTCTAGTTCCTTCTGAGTTGTATAAGAAACCTTTTCGTTTTTCCAAGTTGTCAATGTCTTTTCTGGATTTTCAAATATGAATATTTGTTGAATAGTAGATTCTTCTGTCATCGTATTTGAATGTTTCATTTTTTTCTATTGTATTTTGTATAGATGGTTCTTTAGTTGTGGTCAACGTTCGGGCTTTCATATCTAGGCTGTCTTCTTGTTCCTTCCCATAGCCTCTTAGTATTCCATTGGTTGTGGTAAGAATTTGGATTAGTGTTTTCAACATAGCGAGAGTTTGTTGATCTTCATCCATAAATAAATTTTGTTCCCGGTCTTCTTCCATATTGGTATTTTAAGCTAAAGGCTTTACACTTAGAAAATCCAAGAGAGATTTTTTTTTTTCTAAGTAGGGAACACAAAGCCTTTCACAGCTGTTCTTTCAAAGTTCTCAAGATTATGTATATTATCTATTTCCCTGGGCAGTCAGCCAGGCCCCTTTTAAAGTTTCCCTTTGAGTCCAAAAGTTGTCTTAATCTTTTCAGTTTTTCTTTTTTCTTTTTCATAAGAAAGAATCCAGATTTCCAACAGAAGTTGACAATAAAAAATAAGAAATAAAAAATCTTTCAGTCCACATGCTTTGAGAAATAAGGTTCCAATTGGGATTCAGTTACTTTTTCCACGTTTAAAATGCCCCTGGGTATTTAGTCGCCACTCTTTCTGGAGGGAGGGCTAAAGTCCCCCTTCCCTCACCGCAGGGGGGGAAATGCTTAGCAGCTTAAGGAGGTACAGAAAGTAATTAAGGTGTAAAAGAGATAGATCTCACCCAGTCTCTTCCGCCTGCTTTAAGAGTTGCCTGGTGGAAAATGTGATTTCGGCTGTTCACAGCCTAGGGACAAACCATAATGGCCGGACCTTTCATCTGCTGGTTTGGAGGGATTGCCAGGTCTAACAGGAGAGTTGCGGCTCTCCCGCAATACAGCGAGCACCCCTCCTTGCTGGTAGCCTCTTCAGGACGACTTTCTCCCCTTTTCAGGGCCCCCCAGCGATGCGAAACTGGACAGGGGAGAGAGAGCAAGTCTCCCAGCCGTCCATAGTGGCTGCGTGGCAAACCGGAAGCCAATTCTTCAATATTTTGTTTTGCCACCAAGAGCTGATCAAATATAGCAATATCTGTTTGTGCTGTCAAGAGGCAATTCTTGGCAACCAAGTCCAAGTCTCCTTTAAAATTGCTCTTAATATTATCCTTATTCTCGCCTCTGTCTCCTAATGGAGCCTCATTTTCCACAGAAAGGCAGTCATCCTCCTCCAAATCCAGTAAGGAGCAGGGCTTGTTTACAGAGGTTACAAGGGGAGAAGAGAAAAGAAACGGAGACTTACCTGCAGTGTCCATTATCTGAAAGAAGTCCTTTATCTTTGGTTGTCCGAGTGTCGTTGCTGCCATATTGTGATTAAGGTTTCCTCCGGACTGTATATCCAATTTATGCCTCCTTTCAAACTTTTAGAGTCCCTTTTTGCTTTTGCTGTTACCTTTTGTTTTGGCATCATTGGGTGGTTTAAAGGATTTTAAAACATACACCCGCTTCATCGGCAAATGCTTGAAGCTGATAAGTTCCAGAACTTGTAGTCTAAAACCTAATCCTATCTAATCCTAAATCTAAAACCCTAAAATTTCTACTCCTAGTAAAAGAAAATTAACTTTACTAATTAATAGTTAATATTAGATAAAAATGAACTATTTTACAACCATATAAAAGTAACTAAAATCAGAGGATGAGGAGCTCACTAAAAGAGCTGTCACATGACAGCTGAGACTTTATAGGTTAGAATGGGTATGAACTCCCATATTCTTAATTTACTTATAAAGGATTTTCATTTAAAATTGACTAAGTTCATCTGGTAGTTCAAAGATGCTGAGGACTAAATTGGTTATTAGTTGGTTCCAAGACCCTGTATGGATGATATACTGTCATCTTGGTTTTGAGATACATAAGATGGTGATTAATTTAATACATCATAAAATAAGGAAATATTAATCCTTGCTCACCTCAAATTTTGTTTCTGTGTTCAGTCAAAATCAGAAGATGATACTAGAGCAGGAACGGCTCAGAATTGAACATGATAAGCTGAAAACTGTGAATCAGGATAAAAGCAGGAAACTGCATGAACTTACGTAAGTAAAGACAATTCATAGTTAGATCTATATACAGGTAGTTCTCGACTTACAGCAGTTCACTTAGTGACTGTTTTAAATTACAACAAATGTGGCAAGAAAAGTTGTAAAATGGGGCAAAACTCACTTAACAAATTTCTCACTTAACAACATAAATTTTGGGCTCAGTTGTGGTTGTAAGTTGAGGACTGCCTGTAATAAAGATCTGTTGATGCTGCTCATTTTGGTGTACTTTTCAAGAAGTTGGTTTCCAAGCCTTTGAATTCTGATTGATATATGGTGTACTTTTACCATCTTACATTTTCTTACAAATGGCTGTAATTAGGAAATATTATTTTCAAACTTAAAAATCTCTGTTCTTAGAAAGTTCTAGAACTTTAGATATAGAACTGGATTTTAGCAAATATTTATTGAATATTTGTTCGTTAACTTTCTCTTACAAAGAAAGACAGGAGAGATATAACTTGTCCCTAATAATAGCTAGTATGCCAGGTTTAGGTTTTTTGATTGATCTGAGATGGAAGAAAGGAGCATTAGTGAGTTTCGGCAGCTGGCTCCAAGAATATAGTTATTTTAAAGAAGGATTGTTTTGCATTTGTTCCATTACTTTTCATGCAGTGTACATATAGGTTACTGCAATGTTTATTGACAGTGCTATAGTATATTGCAAATAATATAGATAAAATGCCAATCAGTTTTAATTGTTTTGGTGATAGCTCCCAAAGTATTATGGATTTCCTTCTGTATAAATTTGCTTAAGGTCAACATTTTTTAATCAATATTTTTCTTACATAATTCAATGTTTAAATAAGGATTAACTTTTTATATTAATGTGCTTGCTGTGTTATTATTCTATGTTTACTGCACTGGTGCTTGTTATTATCTGTAGTTGTTATTTAATCTGATTTTATCTTAAGGGCCATTATTTAAATTAAAGCCCATAACTCCTCCAAGGTGTGTTGGCGTGCCTGGGCCGGGTCGGTTGGTCACCTGAGGAAAGGGATAGAAGGATCTGATTGCAAGCCGCCCCTTTGGGGGTAGCGCTATGTTACCTTTTATTTTTCATATTATTTAAAAGTCCTGTGAACCAGACACTCGAGAACAAGTAAATACTAAAATGTAATGAATTTTTATTGATTTCAGTGTTATGCAAGATAGAAGAGAACAAGCAAGACAAGACTTGAAAGGTTTAGAAGAGACTGTGGTAAGCTGTATATTCTGAAAAAAACTTTGAAATTTTTGAACTACTTTACTGAGAGAAGTCTTAATTATAATACTCTTTTGCTGTTAGGGCAAAGAACTTCAGAATGCATAATCTCAGAAAACTCTTTGTTCAAGATTTGGCCACAAGGGTTAAGAAGGTAACATGACACTCTGTTCTTTACTTAAAATGAATTTAATATTTTGGATCTTCATTCTGCAAGAAACTGAGCTGCAATTGCTTCTCTTCTTGTCAAAGAATACAGAGATTGACTCAGATGATACTAGTGGGAGTGCTGCCCAGAAACAGATTTCTTTTCTTGAGAACAATCTTGAACAGCTTACAAAAGTCCACAAACAGGTAAACTTAGTAATCTTTGGCTTTCAGGAATGTACAGCTTGGATCCCACCCAGGCTGGACCCTCTTGCATTGTACATTCATTTTTGTGAGATTGGAACCACTTATCCCCCTCCAATGCTGCCTTTAGGGTCTCTGCTATGCCTTCCCCAATTTGAGGTTTTGCTCTCGCCTGCGCTCGGGTGATGACTGGTGCCGCAAGCTGGCGGGACAGAATAACCAGTCTGACTATTTCCTTCTTAGTTAGCACTGTTGTATTGAGGCATCCTGGATAGTGCATTGGCTAAGATTTTTTCTTTCCCAGGAGGTAGCGAAGAGTGAAATTAAATCGATTAAAATACTGGGCTCACCAAACTTGCTTGCAGGGTGTTTTCAGGGCTTTTAAGTTTTTATGATCAGTCCACACCTCAAAAGGGGTCTTGCTCCCTTCCAGGAAATTTCTCCATGTTAAGAGTGCCCAACACACTGCATAAGCCTCCTTCTCCCAAATCACCCATCACTGCTCAGTGTCAGTTAGTTTCCTGGAGGTGTACACACATGGTTGTAGGGCACCCTGGCTGTTCCCATGGCCACATCGCTAGTGTCTGCCTGAATAATAAACAGGGTGTTAGTGTCTGGGTGTTCCAGCACCAGTTCTGCAGCAAACAACTATTTGAGTTTTTCAAATGCTGCCCAGCATTCCATTGTCCACTTCAGAGGTTGGGTTGGGTTTCCCTTCCCCTTTTGTCTTTAGCAAGTTGATTATGGGGAGGGCAGTCTTGGCAAATGATGGGATAAATTTGCAGTAAAAGTTTGCGAACCTCAAAAAGCTTTGCAGTTTCTTTTTGGGGCCCACTCTAGCACCACCGTAAATTCCTCAGGGTCCATCTCTAGCCCCTCGTGGGTGATGTGGTAGCCCAAGTAGTCAATTTTACTCTGGTGGAACTTGCATTTCAAAAGTTTAGCATGTAGTTGAGCATCCCTAAGTTTCTTAAGGACCACTCTAACAAGTTTCACATGCTCCGTCGTAGTCACACTATAAATCAGTATGTTACCAGATAGACTCAACACACCTTTGTAAAGGTGATCACGCAGCACCTCATTTTTCAGCTGCATGAAGACTGTGGGGGGCCCTTGTAGTCTGAAAGGGAGGACCCTGAATTGAAAACACCCTAAGGGCAGTTAAAAGCTGTCTTCCATTTGTCTCCCTCTTTGATCTGAACTCGGTAGTAGGCTTCTCACAAGTCCAACTTAGAAAAAATCTTCCCTTTGGCCAAATGGGCTAACATGTCTTTCATTAGGGGCAATGGGTAGACGTTTTCCACGCACACAGCGTTTAGCCTTCTATAGTCTATGCATAGGTGCAGGGACCCATTCTTTTTCTCCCAGAACAGTACCTGGGTGGCTACCCTGGGTCAGGGTGGCTGGATGAACCCCCGCTTCAGGTTTTTGTCTATAAAAGAGCGTAGTTCCTCCAGTTCTCTAGGAGCCATCAAGTACAATTTGGGTTTGGGTAGTTTAGCACCTGTTGGCTGGTGGTGTGGGAGTTCATCTGACACATCTGTCTCTCCATACCTGAGGCCACAATAAAAGAGTCTCTTTGTGTGCCCCCAGTTGCATTTCTATTGGCTTAGTGACGAATGTTGCTGGGATTCCACCACCCCCTGCTACAAAGCCATCTAACTGGCACAATGCCACCGGCATTTTGAGCCCCAGCCACTCTTTCCAGACTTGAGGGAAGCTGGCAGAGATTCAAGAGAAGATTTCATCATGGGAAAAGAGAAACTGCTTGAAGCTAGCAACCCAGCTGTGGAGGCAACTGCTATCCCATGGTTGGAAGCGACAGATAATAAGCCAGGGGAAGAAAAACTTTGGCAGGTCTCCTAGCTAGGAGAGCTGATCTGGCCCTCAGAGTAAGCCCAGCCCAGTGGAGACTCCAGACGCCTCAAGACTGCCAGGCCACCCTCAGGGATTTCAAAAGCAGACCAGTGGAGAGCTAAAAGACCGTCTGCCACTAAAGGTTTGGGTGAATCACTGGAAAGATTTGAAAAGCTAGAGATGAGAAGCAGAAATCAACTCCTACTGAGAGGAGCCTACAGCCCCTCCATTGCAGATCAGACAGCCTTCCAGACCCTGTCTTCCCCTGCCAGGGCCTACAGCCCTACAGAAAGAGAGAACCCTAGTCTGAGGCCTCTGCAGCAATGGGGAGTTTGGCAGCCCCCGCAGGTAGACAGTCAGCAACCTCTGAGCTTTCCACAGCTAATAGAGGCCTTGCAACAGCTTGGGGTGGTGCAGAAGCCAGGAGATCAGCAGCTGGGGGGAGGACAACCACAGCAGGGAGCGTGGCCACAGCCCCTGAATGTGCAACCCCAGGGCATGCCACAGCCAGTGTTTGATCCACTTTTCAGGGCAACCTTCGATGGGGACCCAGAGAAGCTGGTTTTCTTTCTTAACCAAGTGTGTTCTCATTTGAACCGCTGTGCCCACCTCTACCCAGACCCAGCTGCTATGGCCGACATGATTGCATCCAGCCTAGAGAGAGAGGCATCTGAGTGGCAGAATAAGTTACACAATGAGCAAGCCCCTGAATTGGAGGACCCCCACCTTTTCCTCCTAAGACCCGTCCATTGCCATCAAAGCAGAAGAACAAATCCATAAGATAAAGCAAGCTGGCCGGCCTGCACTAGAGTATGTATGAGGGTTTTGCAAGATAGCTGGTTGGCTAGAGAGGTGGCCTGAGCAGTCCATAGTCCATCACTTCAGGGAAGGGTTGGACGACCACCTCTCTCGGGCCTGCATCTATCGAGCGGTTCCTGATCAGCTGCAAGCATAGTACCAGGCGGTGGTAAAACTAGATGTTTAGCTTGCCTGCTATAAGAAACCTCCCCTACCTGAAGCCGAACCAAGGCCAGAGCAATCCAAACTGCAACCACCACCCCGAAGATCTCCAACTGTTGCAGCTGCTGAAAGACCCAGGCCACCTGCAGGCCTGCCAATCAAGTGCTTCTGATGCAGACAGCAGGGACACCGAGCAGAGATCTGCCCAGTCTCATACCCCCAACAGTAGACCAGACCAGGACCAGCAGCGAGAAAGAAACCTGCACAGCAGCCAGTGAGAGAGAAATCCAAGCAGATCACACAGGAACCTGTTGCCCAAGTCACATCCCCCACACGGGAGGATGCTGGAAACTCAAGCTGGATCTGCACCCGTTCTACCCTCTTTCAACAGTGACGATGGAGAGAACGACCCTATGGTGTGCCGAAACATCCCACCTTTCTCACTACCTGCCAAGCTCATAATCCCTAAGTCGGGTATGCAGGTAGATTTAAAAGTGCTAGTTGATTCTGGATGCTCCCGATGCATCATTAGTTTGCCATTTGCCATGAAATTGGGCATACAAGCAAAAATGCTCTCCAAACCTGTGAAGTTTGAGCAAGCCAATGGCTCCCTGTTAGGAGGGACTTTAGTCACACAATTAACAGAGCCCCTACGCCTAGAAATAGGTGAGCACTGGGAGTTCATTCGTTTCCTGGTGGCTCCAAAAATGGCTGAGGCTGTGATCCTAGGATTAGCCTGGTTGGATAAATGGAAGCCCTTTATCTGGTGGGAGAAAGAAATGAGAACTGTGAGACTACCTATAGGGCCTGATCCCCCCCATTGATTCAACAGATGTTACAGGGAATTTCAGCCCACCCAATGAGCGAGTGCACATGGCTGCCTCACGGCCACCAGGTGAGCCGCTCATCCCCAGCGAGTATCGGGACCTAGCAGAGGCATTCAATGAGAAAGAATGCGATACCTTGCCTCCTCACCGGCCCAATGATGGTTCCATTGAACTGTTGCCAGGGGCCAAACTTCCACAACCAAGAATGTACACTATGTCCCCCCTTGAAATGGAGGAGATACAGTGGTACGTGGATACAAACCTAGTGAGGGGATTCATTAAATGGGCCAAATCTGCTGTGGGAGTCCCTGTGCTGTTTAAAGAAAAGAAAGATGGGTCTCTTCATTTATGCATTGATTACAAACCGGGCCAACCACTAGAATGGACTATGAGCTGCCAAACAGCTTTTGAGAATTTAAAAAGACCATTTGCTGCTGAACCGGTTCTAAAGCAGCCCTGCCCAAGGGAGCCCTTTGTAATTCAAGCTGACACCAGCGATGTGGCCGTCAGAGCTGTATTACTGCAAAAGAATAAAAGTGGGGTCCTGCAACCCTTTGCCTACACCTCTAAGAAATTTACTGAGAGCGAGAGGAGATGGGGAGTCTGGGAGAAGGAGGCCTTCGCAATTAGGTGGGCTCTATTAAACTGACATTGGTTCAAAATTGGGAAAGGAGTTCGGCAAGGCTGTATACTGTCACCCTGCCTGTTTAACTTATATGCAGAGCACATCATGAGAAAGGCAGGACTAGATGAATCAAAAGTTGGAATTAAGATTGCTGGGAGAAATATCAACAACCTAAGATATGCAGATGATACCACTTGAATGGCAGAAAGTGAAGAGGAACTAAAGAGCCTATTGTTGCGGGTGAAGAAGGAGAGTGCAAAAGTTGGGTTGCAACTAAACATTAAGAAAACCAAGATCATGGCATCTGGCCCTCTCAATTCCTGGCAAATAGATGGGGAAGAAATGGAGGTAGTGACAGATTTTATTTTCCTAGGCTCCAAGATCACCGCAGACGGGGACTGCAGCCAAGAAATTAAAAGATGCTTGCTCCTCGGGAGGAAAGCCATGGCAAATCTAGACAGCACACTAAAAAGCAGAGACATCACCCTGCCAACAAAAGCGTATAGTCAAGGCTATGGTCTTCCCAGTTGCAATATATGGCAGTGAAAGTTGGACCATAAGAAAGGCTGAGCGCCAAAGAATTGAGGCCTTTAAACTCTGGTGCTGGAGAAGACTCCTGCGAGTTCCTTGGACTGCAAGGCGATCAAACCGGTCAGTCCTAGAGATCAACCCTGACTGCTCTTTAGAAGGCCAGATCCTGAAGTTGAAACTGAAATACTTTGGCCACCTAATGAGAAGGAAGGACTCACTGGAGAAGAGCCTGATGCTGGGAAAGGTTGAGGGCAAGAGAAGAAAGGGACGACAGAGAATGAGGTGGCTGGATGGAGTCACTGAAGCAGTAGGCGTGAGCCTAAATGGACTCCAGAAGATGGTAGAGGACAGGAAGGCCTGGAGGAACGTTGTCCATGGGGTCATGATGGGTCGGACACGACTTCGCAACTAACAACAACAACATTAAACTGGCGACACTATCTAGAAGGGAGCAAGGTGCCTTTTGAGGTGTGGACAGATCACAAAAATCTAGAGGTACTGAAAACTCCCCGCAAATTGTCCCCAAAGGAAGTGTGGTGGGCACAGTACTTTAACTTTATCAAGATTACCCCAGTACAAAAATGAATGCGAAGAGGTTAACGAGGCAATCATCCCCAGTCCACAAACTGCCGCTCAACTCATGCCTTGCAGGGCCCCTAACTCTGATGACCTTGGGGCAAAAAAAATAAAACAAAAGCACCTTACCGATCAATGGTTCAAAGACAATCAAGCCTCCCTAACAAGTAGGGATGATTTGGCTTACAAGGGGGGGGACTGTATTTACCTGAATCCCTCCGTCTTAATGCTCTCAAACACAGCCATGACATAAAACAGGCTGGACACTTTGGATATCTAAAAACTACATCTCATCTGCCGGCAATTTTGGTGGCCGGGGCTAAAACGGGATGTGGAAAACTATGTCAGGAGTTGTGCTGTATGTGCCACCATGAAAAGAATTCCAGGGAAAACCCCTGGGTTACTGCAGCTGGTGGCAGACCCTTCTCAACCATGGGAAGAAATAGCTATGGACTTTATAGTAGACATACCTGAAAGTAGAGGAAATACTGTCATCTGGACTATGATAGACCTGTTCTCGAAGCAGGTTCATTTCATTGCTTGCAAAAGACTCCCATCAGCCCAACGACTCACTAAATTGTTCCTGAAACATATCTACCGGCCCCCCCTAAGTGAATAATTTCAGATAGGGGGGTGCAGTTCACAGCAAAGTTTTGGAGAAGTTTTCTTAAATTAATTGGATCATCTCAAGGCCTATCATCTGCTTTCCATCCAGCTACCAATGGGGCTGTGGTATCTGCTAAGAAGATGGTGGACCAATATCTCAGATGTTATGTTTCATACCAACAAACAAACTGGACAGTCCTCCTCCCTTTCGCAGTGGTGGCTTACAATAATTCTGTTCACAGCAGCACTGGCTACACGCCTTTCAGGGTAGCCACAGGAAAAGAATTCAGCCCAATACCTGAATACCCTCAGTTGCCCTCCGCTTCCCAGACACTTGATCAATGGGTGACGGGGAGGGAAGAAGTTTGGAGAAACACAAAAGCTGCTTTGAAAAAGACTTCTGAGACTTATAAAAAGCAGGCAGATAAAAAGAGAGCCCCTCAAAGAACATTCCAAGTTGGGGAAAAGGTTTATCTGCCAACCAAATATTTACGCCTAAAATTACCCAGTAAGAAATTAGGACCAAAATTCTTGGGGCCTTTCCCCATCATAAGGATCATCAACCCAGTAACAGTAGAATTGAAACTCCCTAGGCTTTTAGGAAGAATTCACCCTGTTTTTCATTGCAGCTTGTTGAAACCTTTTCGAGAATCCACTTTAAGACCTCCCCCTAAGAAGGCACCCGGGCCCCTCGTAGTGGCGGGTCAAACATACTATGAAGTAAAGCGTATTCTTCTTTCTAGAATTTTTAAAGGGAAATTGCAGTACCTAGTACAATGGAAGGAATACTCATTGTCTGAAGCCACTTGGGTGAAACCTAGTGATGTGAAAGCCGACTGATTCATCAAAAGATTTTATGAGAAACACCCCCAACAAACCAAAAGATAGTCCCTAACATGGGCTTTTAATTACGCTACAGGGTCTATCCTTTTTGTAAGGGGGGCCGGATGTCAATGCTGCTAACATCGGATGTTCTTGCTTGACAACATAGGGAGATGTACCCTTCCTTTAACTCGTATATTATTTTTAGAGCTAGAATTAGTGGACACTGGGGGGAGTAGGGAGAATGTATCTCAAGACTGTTTGTAATAAGAGAAGATAAGAATTTGATGGGTTGTTAAACAGGAGGGAAAGTTTGCATTTTAAACTAATTGGAGAATGTGATTAATGACGTTAAATTAAGGGAGGGAATTGTGTTTGATAAGATGTGTTCAGGGGAGGAGAATTCAGATCTTGGCTTCTAATAGAATTCAGATCTTGGCTTCTAATATGTAAGTGCCGAAGCTATGCGAGTATAATAAAAGATTCTTTAAGGTAAACAATGCTTTGAAGTTCTTTGAAGTACTGCATTTGTTGGAACCATGATGGCTGCCTTCTGTAGCTATTTCAGGACCGTATTCCTGCATGTAGGTCCAAACCTGGGCCAGGAAACACCCCAATTGCTGAGAGCCTCCATTGAACTTTATGCCCGGGGGGGAGAGTCTTGCGGCTCCTTCTCCTTGCTTGCGCCAGTACTGCAGGGCTGCCTCTCCAGGTACTGAGGCTGCATGGGATGCTGCTGTCACAGATCCAGCCCCCCTGTTGCGTGCTGTGGTGGATGCGGTTGCTCCATCAGTCACTGAGGCTGGACATGGCTGATGTCTGTCTGGAAGGCTCAGGCAAGGGCTTCGCACGCCTTCAGATTTTTGAAAGCCTCCCACATAAACTTTATGGCTTGCTCCATCATCCAGTCGGCCTGGCCATGCTCTCTGCCCATCACTTCCTCCTCCACCTCCCGCTCTTCCAGTTCCATCCTCTGTTCCCATTGATGGCTGCCACGGCTCCCACAGGTAAAAGTTACCCCCATGGGTTTCTCTTCCCAGTCCACCTTCCTCCCGATGCCCAGGAGCCACCTGGGACTCGGTGGATCACTGCAGCTCTCTGCATCCCTCATCCATTCGGAGAGATCCAGCCCAGGAGGGGGCCTGGACGAAGCCTCCCCCCAGCATTTGATCTCCTCCTGGTCACTCCTTTGAGCCGACATAGTGTGCACGGTCCCCACGCTAGAGGCAGTGTCCTCTCCGGGTTGACCACAATTGCAGATTCTGCCCCAGTCTGATCTCCTAGGGAAGTAAAGCTCTTGACTCCATTTGTTTGAATTGAAAAGGTACTTTTTGTTGTGATTCCTCGCCAGCCAGTGGATCCAGCAGCTGAGTCTGAGGACTCAGATGAGGAGGAGGAGGGACCTGGAGTGACATTAGAGTCAGAGGAAGGGTCTGAGGAGCTCCAAGACTTATGGTGAGATGAGGAGCCTGGCCCCTCTACTCATGCTCAGGCTGAGACACAGCTGTGCTGGGAGCCTGAGTTGGACAGCGATGAGGAACAGCTGGGACAGAACACTTTTACTAACAGATGGTGTTATGCAGTAAAGTCAAGCAGCATCTAAAATTCCCATGTGCCAATACAGAACTAAATCCTTGGTTTCCCTTAGCCCTCCCCCCATTGTCCGTCTGTACGTAGCCAATCTGGCACCGCTGAAATGTTTTGAGAAATGCTGAGGTGTTTGGGCTGGTGAAATTCCACACTCAGGGTAAACGGCCTTGAAGATGCCAGCACTCCAACATGAATCGGATTCCAAAGCACCCTCTTCTTCACCAGCTGCCAATTCCCCCCTCCCATTTTCCCATCATAAAGGTATCCAGATTTATTGCCCA
>JAKJMR010016322.1:112051-131204 GCA_024449315.1 Daboia siamensis
CTAAAGAAGATTTGAAGAAAATAGTCTCTGAGGCTCTGGAAGAGGTGTTGGGACGGCCAGCAGATGGAATTGCAGAAGATATAGATAAAATCTTCCGTGTCAATTCGTGGATTGCAAGACAAAGGAAATTACCTAGAGATGTGGTTGTTTATTTTACAAAGAGAGCAATTAGGAATGAAGTTATTCAAGTTTCTTACAATACTAAGCTTGTAATTGCAGAGCAAGAAGTTCTGGTTTTAAAAGAGATCCCTCCAAGAATTTTAAGGAGAAGAAAGGAGTTTGCTTTTTTGGCACAAGAGCTTAAGCGACATGATATCAAGTTTAGATGGGAGATCCCAGTGGGCATGGTGGTGATGTATGAAGGCATGAGACACCATCTTGCTACAGTGATGCAGGCACGTGATTTTTATAGTAATGTTTTAAAAGCAACCCCCATACCACTTTTGGAATCTACAAAGAAGAATGCTGAGGGAAAGCCTCAAGGTGTTGAAGGAACAACACAGACAGATGAGAAAGCAACAGGAGTGGATCAAATTTCAGCAGTATCGGAAGAAGCAAGAGACCAGAGGATTACGCGTGCTGCTTCGAGACGAATGAGACGTGAGCAAGAACAGGATCAGCAGAAAGTTGTGGAACCTCCAAAGCGTACCTATAGCGAAGCTGTGGGAGGGGCGCGGCCTAAGAATGTGAAGGGGATCCTGGAAGACGTGCTCCAAAAGCTTCGGGTCGCTAAAGATGGCGACTAAGTTTTTAACTTGGAATGTCAATGGTTTAAATTCACCACAGAAGAGAAAGAATTTTTTTCAATACTTAAAACAATTTAAGACTGATGTTATTTGCTTACAAGAAACACATATTAGAGTTATGGACCAAAAGTATTTATTAAATTCAAGATTAGGCACACAATTTATTGCTTCTGCAATGAATAAGAAAAATGGAGTGGTTATTTATGTCAAGAACACAATTACCGCGGAGTTAATTGAAGCAGATAAACAAGGAAGATATGTTATAGTAGATTTGTTAATAGAAGGCAAAAAAACGCTTTTGGTTGGGTTATACGCTCCTAATCAACAACAAGCTGACTTTTATAGTTTATTACACAGCAAGATTACTCAATTGGATTATAAATCTTTCATTTTTATGGGAGACTGGAATGGTGTTTTGAACGTACAAATGGACAAGAGTGGTTCTTTTAGAAGTACTCCAAGTCATGCTAAATTGCCTAAGTCTTTTTTTGAGATGATGGATGATTTGGAGCTGCGAGATATTTGGAGGGAAAGGAATTTACAAGAGAAGGATTATACCTTTTTTTCTGATAGACATCAATCTTTTTCTAGGATTGATTTTATATTAGTTACTAATGATTTTTTTTCTAGGATTAAGAAGATAAAGATTTGTCCAAGAACCATGTCTGATCATAGTCCAGTTTGGTTAGAGATTGAAAAGGACATCAGAGATAGGCGTTCCTGGCGTTTAAATGAGAATTTGTTTAGAAATCAGGAAAATATGGAAGAATGTAAAAAACAGATGAAGGGTTTTTTTGAAATTAATATGCATAAGGGTACCTCTATGGAAATGGTTTGTGATGCTAGTAAGGCGTACATGAGAGGTGTGTTAATATATTTGAATAATAAATACAGACGTAATTTGGAATTTAGGAGGAAGGAATTAGAGAATGAGATCAGGGAAAAAGAAAAGGCCTTAATTTTGAATCCATTGGATGTGAAGATTAAAGAGGTTATTAATTTATTAAGGGGACAATTTGATAAGTTGATGGCTGATCAGGTGGCAACTAATTTACGGTTTGCCAGACATAATACTTTTTGTAATGCCAATAAACCAGGTAGATGGTTAGCTTATATGCTGAGGAAGAAGCAAAGGGCTTCTAATATAGATAAAATAGAATATAAGGGTAAGGTTGTGTATCAGCAGAATCTTATTAGGGAAACCTTTGTTGATTTTTATTCTAAATTATATGCTAGAGATAAGATTAATGAAGTAGACATTGATGCATACTTGAGGGACGTTAGTATTCCGGTTCTTACGCAAGAGCAAAAGGAAGAGATGGATCAACTGATAACTGAGGAAGAAATTTTTTTAGCAATTGAACAATTGAAAGTGGGTAAAGCGCCAGGTACGGATGGTTTGACTGCTGTGTACTATAAAAATTTACAGTTTGAGATGATAAAGCCATTAAGGGAATTGTTTCAGACAATTCAAAGGGGAGGAGGGGTGCCTCCGTCTTGGAAAACTGCTTTTATTTCTTTGATTCCGAAGGAAGATCAGGATGTTACTCAAGCAAGAAATTATAGACCAATATCACTTTTGAATACGGATTACAAGATATTTGCTAAGGTTTTAGCTAACAGACTGATGAGGGTATTGCAATAGGTAATTCATGGTGATCAAACTGGGTTTATAAGTGGTAGACAAATGAAAAATAATGTGAGGCATATAGTTGACTTGTTGGAATTTTTGGAAAGAAACAACCAGATCCCTGCAGCATTGATTTTTCTGGATGCTGAAAAAGCTTTTGATCAACTGGATTGGCAATTTTTGATGAAAGTATTAGATAAAATGAATTTTGGGGATAAATTCTTACAACCAATTAGGGCACTATATCAAAAGCAAACAGCCCGAATAATTGTGAACAAGTTTGACTGAAGTGTGCAATATTGAAAAGGGTACAAGGCAGGGGTGCCCGTTATCACCTTTATTATTTGTTTTAACACTGGAGATATTATTGATTAAAATACGGAGTTCGGAAACAATTAAGGGAATTCAAATAAGAGACCAGGATTATAGATTGAGGGCGTTTGCGGATGATCTGGTTGTTACGGTGACACAGCCAGAAAATTCTGTTGTGGAATTGATGGAGTTAATAATGCAATATGGGAAAGTTTCTGGATTTAAGGTCAATATACAAAAAACTAAAATGTTGTCTAAAAATATGACAGTATTACAAAAGGCAGCTTTAGAAAGGTTAACTGGATTTGAAATTGTTGAAAGGGTTAAATATCTGGGGGTATATCTGACACCCTCAAATGTAAAGTTATATAAAAATAACTATGAAAAGCTATGGAGCAAAGTTCAAAAAGAATTGGACAGTTGGAAAAAATTACAATTGTCATTACTGGGAAGAATTGCAGCAGTGAAAATGAATGTTTTGCCAAATTTTCTATTTTTGTTTCAAATGATACCCATTCTTAAAAAGGATTCAAACTTGGAGGAATGGCAAAAGGGTATTAATAAATTTGTTTGGGCAGGGAAAAGGCCACGGGTTAAATTCAAGATTATGCAGGATATGCGTGAAAGAGGTGGTCTTAAAATGCCCAATTTTAAATTATATTATGAAGCTGCTGCATTATCAGCGATAAGCGATTGGATTAACTTAACACAAGGGAGATTATTAAATCTTGAAGGTCATGATTTGTTATTTGGTTGGCATGCATACTTATTGTATGATAAGAAGGTAGATAATGTGTTTAAGGTGCATATTTTAAGACATGCTTTGTTGCGAGTTTGGAAAAAGCATAGACATAAGTTAAATTACAAGATACCTTTATGGGCAATACCGAAACACGCAATAGAGAACATAAATGTTGGGTTCAAACATGATGTGACTACATATAAGGAAATCTTAAGTTTGGAGAGGAATGTATGGTGTTTGAAGCCGTATAATTTTTTACGAGGAAAAAAGATTGTTCAAACCTGGTTTCAGTATGGGCAACTACAAGCCAGGTGGAAAGAAGATCAGAAAATTGGTTATTTAATGAATGATGAAAATTTGGTAAAGCAAATTAGAAATCAGGGTCCAGCACATATCAAACGGATATATCTTGCACTGATAGAAATTGATTCAGAAACAGAAACTGTTAAAGATTGTATGATAAAGTGGGCGCAGAACATTCAGGAAGTTATTACAATGGATATTTGGGAAAAGATTTGGGTGAGAAATGTAAAATTTACACAAGCTCAAAATTTAAGAGAGAACTTTTATAAAATGTTTTATAGGTGGCATTTAGATCCCAAAAAGTTAGCAAGTATGTATCCGAATTACCAGCCTAAATGTTGGAGATATGGTGGCGAAGATGCAACGTATTTTCACATATGGTGGACCTGTAAAAAGGTTAAAGCATTTTGGATTAAAATTTGGTGGAATATGCAGAAGATATTCAAGAAAAGGATAAAGTTTTGTCCGCAATTGTTTTTATTGGGTATTATTACTGATACTACTGTTGTGGACATTAAGCTGATGCTGAACTTAATTACGGCAGCAAGACTTTTAATAGGGCAATACTGGAAGAAGGAAGAACTGCCGACTATAGAAGAATGGACTCTAAAGGTTTCCAACCTGGCGGAAATGGCGAAGATTTCAGCGTATCTGAAAGACCATTTGCAACAACGATATATTATGGAATGGAAAAAATGGATTGATTACATCCAGAATAAATATGGGACTAAAAAGTTTCATTTAGCATTTGAATAAGTATTGATGGGATATTTATACTGCTTGTAGTCATTTTATAAGAGCTAAAGTGCGATAGATTTAAATAGTTTATTGTTATTAGCATATGGTAGTTTATGATTGTTTTTTACTTTTATACCTTGTATTTAGCTCTGGGAAGTCGGGGAGGGGCGAAGGGGAGGGGGGAGGGTGGGGTTGGGTTGGGAAGGGAGGGAGAGGGTGGGGAGGGGTTGTTTTGTTTAAGATAAAATGTATTGAAAAACTTTTCAATAAAAAAAAAGCAAACACTATGGTTGTTAAGCGAACCCATTGCTTGTTATGGGCTGGTTTTGCTGAAAACTGGAAGTAAATGCTGGTTTGGGGGAAAATCATTGTAAAATGCGGACATGTGACTGTGGGATGCTGCAAATGGCTGTAAATGCGGACTGGTTGCCAAGAGCCTGAAATGTGGTCACATGAGCACAGTGGGAGGCCTGACCATTGGAACTTTGGAAATGGGTCAGAAGTACCCCATGGAGGTCCATTGTAACTTCAAACGGTTCCCAAGCAACCAATTTTAAGTTGAGGACTGCCTGTACTTAAAAATAAAAGAGCTACTTACAATCCAATAAACACTACTTGTCATCATTTATTTTTTTTATGAAAGGTAGGGGGCTTAGATTAAAATGAGTAAAGTTCTTCAAAATGTCCTGTAAGAATTCAATGGAAAAATCAGTAACATTTTTTATTATTGATTCATTTACATTGGCTTTACTAGGATGTCTTGTGTGATAGAAATTCTTTAATGCATACTTATTAGAAATAGACAATCTGTAACATTTGTTATACAAATTCACACACATTACTCTGTATGCATGTCCAGTTGGTATGTGATAATGCAGATCTTCGCTGTGAGCTTCCAAAACTGGAGAAAAGGCTTAGAGCTACAGCTGAAAGAGTTAAAGCTTTGGAATCAGCACTAAAAGAAGAGAAAGAGAATGCCTCCAGAGACCGCAAGTGATACCAACAAGAAGTAGACAGAATTAAAGAAGCAGTAAGATCAAAGAACACGATCAGAAAGGCACATTCAGCACAGATTGGTAAGTAAAGCAAATGATGTGCTTTGATATACACAAATTTTAAAGTAATGGAATATCACAAACATACATTGTTGTTGTTGTTAGCTGCGAAGTCGTGTCCGACCCATCGCGACCCTATGCACAATGTTCCTCCAGGCCTTCCTGTCCTCTACCATCTTCTGGAGTCCATTTAGGCCCACGCCTACTGCTTCAGTGACTCCATCCAGCCACCTCATTCTCTGTCGTCCCTTTCTTCTATTGCCCTCAATCTTTCCCAGCATTAGGCTCTTCTCCAGTGAGTCCTTCCTTCTCATTAGGTGGCCAAAGTATTTGAGTTTTAGCTTCAGGATCTGGCCTTCTAAAGAGAAACATACATTATGTTAGTGTTAATCCCTTAATTTTACCTGGGTTGTTGCTGGGGAAAATTTTCTGAGGGCCCCAAAATTTGTTTTGTGTATAACAATAATTAAAGAACAGCAAGTGTTTTCACAGTACAAAGAAGTTGAATGGTCTGTGCTTGCAGTTAAAAAGCATGGCACAAAAGGAAAGGGAAATGGAAGAGGAAAACCACTAATTCTGTTAACAGAATCCAGTAAGTAATGTTGCTGGAATGAAACCCACAACAGAAAAGCTGGCAGCCTCTGGTACAGTAGATGGAATGGGGCTTGACAGGTAGAATCGAATCCAACAGCATGGCAAACCTATGACTGCCTGAAAAATTATTAGATATTTGGCAGCTGAACCTCTTGGAATTCACATTTTCACAGCTTGGTATACAAACATTCTTTAATAATTATGGATTGATTCCAACATTGTAAAAAACAGAATGCTCCCCCTCCCCCCAAAAAAGTGTTTTGTACAACTGAATTAGGATATAAGCCTCAGTAAACAATAAATAAATCCCACTTCAGAAAAGAACCTAATACCCCCTGGAGAATAGTGTAGGATAGAGCACATGCAAATGAGGCCTGCCAGTGGAAAGAGGAATTGGTTTAAAAAGATCATCCTTCCCTCAGCAAATAGCAGGGCTCTGGTGCATTTCTCTGATGCCTATTGAAAGGAGTTTTTCAGATCGCGGAGGCCTAACTCAGGATTCCTCTATCCATCTGTACGCTTATTGTATGTGTAGAAATACATATAGTCCAGCTTTCCAGGATAAGAATTCTTCCAAGAGACATGGATTTCATTGATAAAATCATGTTATATTTCATAATGTAGTAATGAATCAGGATATTTCCCACAAGACAATTAACACCAGTTGGCCTTTTCAGTGGGCAGTCAGATGAACTAGAACAAATGGTAAGTGCTGTTTAAGTATAAATCCATAAACATGAATTCTCAAACTACAGGCTGTGTGTATTCAAGTATTTATATATATATGCTGCTTTTTGTACCAAAATATGATTGGGTGCCAGACTTTTTCTTGGGTTGTATAGTTTGCCTATTGAAGCACTAATGTAAAAATCTTTGTTTAATGTCCTGCATTTTAGGAAATTTGTACAATGCATCTTATAATTTTGTCATTCTATATTAAATATAGACATAAGCATAATTTAAAACCCAGTCTTTTGTCACACATCAAAACATGTTTTTCTGGTCTAGCATTAGCTCTATTAGGTATATGAAGTAAATAGCCCACAGCAGTGTAAACTTTAATGGCCAGTCTTTAAGACACTGAAAGACTCTTCATCCATTGAACTGTAATAGGAAAAACAAAGCAAACATTAGTTAATTATAAATGTTCAACAAGTTGTAAAGAGTCATCTTCAACTGAAATATGTTGAAATACATTTCTGGACCATAAGTATTTCTTGCTTCCATATAATCCATCTTACTGATTACATTTTAGTTTGTCACATAGCCTTGCTTTATCTTTTATACTTGTAACATTTTCATATAGCTAAGCCTATTCGTCCTGGTCAACATCCAGCTGCTTCTCCAACTCATCCAAATGCAATTCGTGGTTTAACTGCTTTTACTCAGAATTGTCAGCCAGTTGCCCTATCTGGAGATACAGCTTGGAAAGAGGAAGCATGAATTTAGATTATCAAGGTTGGTTGATTATGAATGAATGAATGAACCTTTATTGTCAAAGTACAACCATGTATACATTGAGATTGGCTGAGCCTCCCTTCATGCCCCCCCCCCACAACTCATGGTGACAACAAACCCACCATCTTGTTACACCATGTGAGCTAATTGCACAACACACCAGCCTCGCAAGTCAATCATACATAAAGTTATTTCCCGTTCAAGAGCCTGCTGCTCTTCAGCCTGTTGGTACGGCTGGCTATACTCCTGTATCTCCTACCCGATGGTAGGAGAGTAAAGAGGTACCAACCAGGGTGTGAATCATCCCTGAGAATTTTCCTCACTCTTCCAAGGCAGCGAGCCCTTTAAACTTGCAGTTTACTTTACTGTATATGTAAGAAATTGGAAAACTTAAACTTAAACTTAAACCCAGAGAAGAATGAATTAATAACATACCAGAATTGTACACTAGTATTAGAATCATATAATAATTACTGACATCATGGAGACTATATATTGTAATGAATAAATGTGTATAGTCATGAATACTTGTGTAAAGTCACACTTTTGAGATTGTAACAATTGTAAGCACTTTTTGTTTATGTATGTTTTTTTGTTATTTTTAGATGGTGAGAAGTACACACAACATGATCAGAATTCTATATTGCACAATGAGAGTCATTCCTTGAAAATCAGAAGATTCTATAAATTTATACCAACTGTACAGCTCTCCTCAGTTTTGGATTTGGCTCAGTCTCAGCAAATTAGAAAAAAATCTTTTCTTTCCTGGAAAATTGATGTGTAACTTAAAATGTAGCTCTCATTACATAATCTGTCTTTCGTGTCTTAAATTTAGTCTGCCTTGTGCCAGGTTGAATGTATGTTAAGCAACTTCTTAAAATTTCCTAGCTTAATTGTATTGTTTTTAAATTTTGCCCTGTAAACCGCCCTGAGTCCTTCGGGAATAGGGCGGCATACAAATTGAATAAATAAATAAATAAATAAATAAATAAATAAATAAATAAATAAATAAATAAACAAATTTATGTATATTTGATGGTCTTAGGAAGTCTGGAGCAATGTTGAAATAAGTTTTGAACTTTACCACTTGTAATTACACGACTTGCCCCACTCCTGAATTAGAGCAACACAGTACATTAATTTTGTCTATGTGGCTGTAGAGAGACTAAGACTAAAATTATGTGTACAGTATGCAATTACTGAGGTGTGCTTATGACGATTGTTGCCTTTAGGCACTGAACTCTCAAAAACAAGAAACTAAAAGTGTTTTTGTGAGGCTTTGTAACTGTTCAGTTAAATGTCTCTTAATTGGTTACTGAGTTAATACTGCGTATAGTAAGTAGTAAATATAGGTTTATATGGAAAGATTTGGCAATGACTTCAAGCTGTCCTATTCCTGACTATATACAGAATAGCATGATGAGGTAAAAGCATTCTGCTTCATCTTGATGAGCCTACCAATCATCAGAGCTGTATAAATTTGGGTGAGAAATTGGGAAAATTATTTTGCATTATTTTTTTTCTTATTTTAATAAACTTTATTCTATAAATAAACTCTACAATGCATATTTATTCCACAATAAAAACTCTACTATAAATAACACAAAGTCTACAATAGTCTGCACACTACAATTTTTTTAAAGCTTGAGAATAAGAATGGATTAATTAAAAATCTTTCCAGCAAACTGAGAAACAGAAGCAACATTAATAATTTAAAAAGACCAGAAATGTCAAATGACTATGGGAATTGAACTATACTGAACTTATACTGTATTTTTTTTTGTAAATCTAGATTTCCATAAATATATGTTTTTCAAGATATCTTAATTGCTCTTCTGTTTGTTTTTACAGACAGTCCCAAGCCCTGTTTTTTAAAAAATGAAAGTTTTGTCCTATACAACAGCACTTCAGGAATAGAATAATAGAATAGAATAGAATAGAATAATAACTTTACTGTCACTTTGAATGTACGCTAATCAGCATACATTAAAATGAAATTTGGTTGCATACAGCAGGGCTTTTCAACCTTTTCACCTGAGACAGTGCAAAATCAGGGACTAACTCAGGTGTGACATGTCTACCCATGTTAATTTTTCCTACTTCAAAATGGCAACCGGGGCAGGACCAAAGGTCAAGGCAACATTTTTCTGAGGACCGTTCAACCCCTCGGGCCCATCGGGCAGTCACTCCTGAACATTCTCCAGGCGCCACAGGGGATCCAGCCTCCGGGAGACAGCAGTGACGACTCTGTGGAACCGATGGTGCTCTGATCGAGTCCAAGAACCCTGCAGTGTAGGAACGGTGGTCTGAACAATTCCTGGCCAGGACGGGGAAGTGGACAACGCGTTTCAGGCGAGTATTTGTTAAACTCTGGTGTGTCTGTCTCATTTGAAGACAGAAGAGGGGGACTGATCACCCTCCTGGACTCGGGACGTCGTTCCTAAAGCAGTCTGTGTTAGGTTGTGTGGGGGGGTTAAGCCATTGCAATTCCTATTGGTGACCGTTGGAACGTCCGGCACCGTAGGTCAGTGGCAGTGTATTAGTATGGGGGGGCGTCAGAGTGTGCCCAACACACCATTGGCATGCATGTTAAAAGGATTTGATGATTATTTTAATAATCCTAAATATCCAAAGGGGAATAAGACTAAATTGAAATTTCTGTGTGAACAAGTATGGCCAACTTTAGGGACAGGCTGGCCTCCACAAGGTTCTTTCAGACGTGAGACTGTGGATGCATTATGGGGAGTCCTAGCTGGGGATGATAAGAAATATAGTGACCAATTTCCATACATTGACCAGTGGGTGGATGCCATGGATGAGAGAAGTGATGATTTGTTGGAATGTCAGGCAGAGAAGGTTAGACTGTGTGTAGCTCAGAGTCCAGGGCAGAGGAAAAACAGTGTAAAAAAGCAAGCTTCTAAAACCCGCAAACCACAGACAGTGGAAGTGCCTAAGGTGAAAGTTGAGAGTCAGGAAGAGGACTGGTGGCCTCCACCGCCTCCGTGTGCTCCGCCCTTACTGTCACCGCCTGTGCCACTGCCAATGCCACCTGTACCACCATATGAACCACTGTATGAGCCACCAAGTGGAGTGGTGAATGGGGGGCAAGGTGATAGTAGTAATCACAGTGTGAAAGGGGCAGAGGGAGGTGTTATACCGCAAAAAGGACCACAGACCCGCGCCAGAACTAGGGCGATAGCAGCTAAAATAGAGAATGTAGAATCTGATTTCGTTGCACCATTGCGCCAAGTTGACCAACCAATTATGAATCCACAAGGTGAAATTCAATATCGGCCTGTGTATCAATATGTGCCTTTTACTACAACTGATCTTTTTAATTGGAAACAACACTATGGGCCATTGTCTTCAAAACCTACAGAAATGGCCGATTTGTTCCAAACTATTATGAAAACTCATAATCCTACATGGTCTGATATACAACAATTAATAAATACCTTACTAACACCAGAAGAAAGGGAAAAGTGGAAAATGGCAGTTAGGAAATGTTTACAGGACAGGTTTCCGACGGTGGAGGATATTGGTGTAGAATTGCCAGTGCGGGCACCTGAAAGGGATCTGGGATGGGATCCTACTAAGGAAGATGATAGGATGAAGTTAGTAGAGTATCAGAATTTGGTGGTGGAAGCTTTGAAAGGTGCAGGGAAACCTCCCGTAAATATGTCAAAGCCAACTCTGGTAACTCAAAGGGCAGATGAGAGCCCAGAAAGTTTTCTGCAAAGGCTAATTGAGGCTTATGAAATATATACCCAAGTGGACCCAAGGTTGCCTGAAAACCTCAGGATGCTAAATGAAAGGTTCATAACTCAAAGTTATGATGATATAAGGAGAAAGTTACAAAGAGTAGAAGGTGCTTTGGGAAAGAATACCAGTGAATTGTTGGAAATTGCAAGAAAAGTGTATGTGAATAGGGATAAAGTTGAGAAGAAGGAAAGGGACATAAGGAGGCAAAAGGATACTGAGGTTTTAGCTGTGGCGTTGCAGGAAACTTTGGTTATGAACCCCCCCATTAACTTCCCCAGGCGAAGACCTATATTGGGGCCCAATCAGTGTGCCTACTGTAAAGGTGAAGGTCATTGGAGTAGGGAATGTCCAAAGCGAAGGATGAGAGGTGGGGGACTACAACCTTCTAATGGTAGATTGAATGTAGGAATAGGTGGCAGAGGACAACAGAATAGATTTCGAGGACAACAACTGGAAGGAGGATATCGTGGTGGACGTGGTTTTGGAAGGGGTCTCTGAAGAAGTGACAGGGTAGGAGAAGGGGAGACTTTTGGTTTGGCTGATGCAGACTGGACTGACTGACGGGGACCGGGCTTGGAACAGACCCCACCCAAGCCATTGGTTACAATGAAAATAGGGGGTCAAAAGACTACGTTTCTTGTAGATACAGGAGCAGGACGGTCAGTAGTGAACAAATTAATTAATAAACCTGGTCCTCATCAGATACAAATTACTGGGGTGTCTGGACAAATATTGAAGCAGCAAGTTTTACAACCAGTAACTTGTGACTTCAAAGGTTCTGCAATACAACATGAATTCCTATACATTCCTGAATGCCCTATCCCTTTAATGGGGAGGGATTTACTTTCTAAATTGGGAGCAACCATTTCATTTGATGAAGGAAGTCAAACAGTAACTGTTCGCCATCCACTAGAGGAATCATGGAGGCTTATGGTAGCAAAGGAGGTGGATGGACCCCTGCCTGATGCAACATGGGAATTGTTTGGGGTGCCTGGGTTGTGGGCTGAGGATAATCCACCTGGCTTTGCTGCACATCATCCTCCAGTAATAGTGGAACTGAAGCCAGGGGCTATTCCAGTGCGAATTGGACAAAGACCTGTCAGTTGGGAAGCAATTTGTGCTATTTATGAGACCATTCAAAAATTTTTGAAGGCAGGTATACTAGTACGTACCCACTCACCCTGGAATACCCCCATAATCCCCATCAGGAAACCAGATAACTCATTTCGCCCGGTACAGGATTTAAGACCCGTGAATAGCTTAACTGTGACCATTCATCCGGCTGTTCCAAACCCCTATACCCTCCTGAGTCTGATCCCCCCCCCCAAGCTAGTTGGTTTTCTGTGATTGACCTGAAGGATGTATTTTTTACTATTCCAATACATCCCATGAGTCAGCCTTTGTTTGCGTTTGAATAGGAACATCCTCGCACAGGGACTAAAACACAATACACTTGGACGTGCTTGCCTCAGGGCTTTAAGAATTCTCCTACTTTGTTTGGTGCAGCCCTGGCAAAAGATCTTGAATGTTATGTGCCATGTCAGCAGGGGGATATTATTTTGCAATATGTGGATGATGTGTTAGTTACTGGCAACAGTAAAGATTCCTGTTGGAATAATACTAGGAGTCTCTTGAACTTACTATTAAAATGTGGATACAGAGTATCCAGGAAAAAGGCTCAATTGGTGCAACCAGGGGTGCGGTATTTGGGATATGATATTCAGAAAGGGCGCCGGTCTTTAGGTCCTGAGAGAAAGCAAGCAGTTCTTATGTTGGCAGAGCCTTGCACAAAACAACAACTGAGGGGTTTTCTAGGAATGGCAGGCTTCTGCAGGATTTGGATCCCAAATTTTGCTTTGATGGCTGCCCCTTTATATGCAGCCACTAAAGGTGCTAATGCAGAACCATTGGAATGGGGAAAGGAACAAAAGAATGCTTTTGTAAAAATTAAATTGGCATTGACTCAGGCCCCTGCACTGGCATTACCGAACTTGCAGAAACCTTTCAACTTATATGCAGATACTAGCAAAAACATAGCTCTTGGGGTTTTAACCCAGCAGTTGGGGAGTTGGCAACAACCTGTGGCGTATTTATCTAAGCAATTGGATGGAGTTGCTAAAGGATGGCCTCATTGTGTGAAGGTTCTGGCAGCTATTGTAGAGTTGATACAGGATTTTAATAACTTAACATTCTCCAGTCCCATTAATGTGCATACTCCCCACGCTGTACAGTCAGTGTTGGATACTAAGGGACATCTTTGGATCAGTGGACAGAGATTAGCAAAGTATCAGGCTATTTTAATTGAAAATCCTCAGATCAGGTTGATTGTATCAAATAGATTAAATCCTGCTACCTTGCTGCCCACAGAAACTGAGGTTGAGCATGATTGTTTGGAAGTGTTGGAAAGCGTTTATTCTAGTAGGCCAGACTTGACTGATGTACCTTTGCCTGATGCCCAACTTAATTGGTTTACTGATGGTTCGAGTTATGTTGACTGAGGCTTGCAGGCTATGCAATTGTGGATGATGACAAGGTCATAGAGAGTGGACCCCTGGGAAAGGGGTTTAGTGCACAGGTGGCTGAATTATGGGCACTAATACGAGCTTTGGAACTAGCGGAGGGTCATTGTTTGAATGTTTGGACGGACAGTAAATATGCTTTCCTAACATTACATGTTCATGGGGCAGTATACAAAGAAAGAGGTTTTAGGGATTCAGCTGGGAAGCACATTTTACATGCTGATCTGATAACTTGGTTGTTACAGGCTGTGAATAAGCCAAAGAAAGTGGCTGTAATGCATTGTAAAGGACACCAAAGAGGAGATGACAAGGTAGCACAAGGAAACTGAGCTGCTGATTTGGAAGCTAGGGAGGCAGCAAAAAGGGGTGGGCAAAATGTGGACTTTACTCAAAATGCGATGATGTTGGGTGTCATACCATCAGACATAAGACCTACCTATACAACACAGGAGAGCTTGAAAGCAGTAACTGACTTACATGCAAAGATAAATGATGGATGGTATGTGTTACCAGATGGGAGGATTTTTGTGCCATCTAGTGTTGCCTGGGAATTGGCTCGTTTAGCTCATGAAGTTACTCATATGGGGAAATCTGCCCTGGAAGCAGCTTTGAACAGAGATTATTTCATCAACAGAATTGCAGGCATTGCTGCAGCAGTAGTAGCAAAATGTGTGACTTGTGCCAAAAGTAAATCCAAGACAGGGTCCAGTGTTACCACCTGGAGCAATTCCGAAGTCCTATATTCCTATGGATTATGTCATGATGGACTTTACTGATATGCCTAGGTGTGGTATATACAAGGCAATGTTAGTGATATTGGACATGTATACTGGGTGGCCGGAAGCCTTTCCTACTAAGACTAAACAAGCGAAGGAGATGGTGAAGGTGTTGTTAAAAGAGATCATTCCGAAGTTTGGTATCCCCACCCATATTTCCTCAGATAACGGCCCTGAGTTTGTAAACCAGGTTAATCAAGGAGTCATGACTGCAGTGGGGATTAAATGGAGGTTTCATAGTGCCTTTCATCCGCAATCTGGGGCGTCGGTTGAACAAATGAATAGGACCCTTAAGGAACGTATTACCAAAATTTGTACAGAGAGCCATCTCAAATGGGTGGATGCTTTACCTTTGGCTTTATTTGCGATTCGCAGTTCACCACGTGATCGGTATAAATTATCACCATTTGAGTTAATGTTTGCCCGTCCGCCTAATCTACTAAGAAGAAACTTAATGGGGTGGCCAGATTTGGGACATAAGGGGGGGGGGGTGGACCTTGGAAATGGTACAGGAGTTGAACAAACAAGTACAGAAATTACAGCGCTATGTTATGGAACAATCTCCCCCACGATTAGTCACTCATTGTCATCACTTTGGGCCAGGGGATAGGGTGTGGATCAAACACTGGAAAAAGGAGCCCTTGAAGGGTCAGTGGAAAGGGCCCTATACAGTCATATTAGCCTCCCCTTTAGCCATTAAGATTGCTGAGTCTAAATCATGGATACATTGGACAAGGGTGAAGGCAGCTGCAAATTCAGGATGGAAGGCTATTGTCAACAAACAGGTTCCTACTAAAATGACAATTAAGCGGAAATAAAGTTTAGATTCATATACATAACTTTCTTTATGCTAGTGTTGCTTTGCATATGCAGATCTTTATTTTCACGCTATTCTGCTGAAGCTGAACAAACGTACTGCTTTGAAGAACCTTTGCTCAACCACACCGGAAGCTGGCTGTCTAAGCACAGGTGAAAAGGAGAGGAGAGTTTCAATTGACCTTATAAGTATTGATTGAGCCTATGTGTGAATTTTGTGATTGCTTGTGTGGTGCTTTACCTGACTGCTGTTGCTGCTATCATTGTGTTGACTGTGGAGCTATACACGCTGCATGTGCTTATTTTTATGGCCCTTGTGACAAACATGACTATAATCCCTGTCAGTAAGGTAGGTGTTGTCCTCTGTGGCCTATTGCTGCTCAAGTCTCTTCTGCTAATGCTGATTGTATATCTAATGGTGGTAACGGGAACTAATGTGTGTATTCAGAATTTAGGCCAGTGGAGTGATCCCCATGAGAAACCACGGATCGTATCCACCTACTCTGTTGGACTTGGACGATGTGATGGGAACCCACCTCTTTCTTTTACACCTGAATGTTGGAATGGTATTTTGCCTCATCCCTGCCAGCATCCCCAAGCTTTTGATCAAATTGCTAGGACTGCATGCCAGGTCCGTAGTTTCACAAATCCTGCTGCATGTCAATATGTGGGATATGCTTTCCGAAGAGGTATGTGTGAGGATACCCCGTATGAGCGAAGGGAGCCACCTGTGACGTTAAGGTGTGGTGCTCCGTTATATTGGGGATGGGAAGAAGTTAATGTAATTTCACAACTAAAACTGGGATGGCAGGGCACATGCATTTTGGATTCTCGGGGCAATGGTCAGAGTCGTGCTCTACCAAACGGTTCAACAACACCAAAGAAGGGTAGACGGCCAAGGGGTAGTGACGTGGAAACTACTTCTGAACAGTGTGTACAGTGTTTTGTTAAAAATGACACATCTATACTGAGAACTAGAGTAGGCGTGCCTCCCTCCTGTCATCAGTTTGATGTTGCCCCATGCTTTTGGGGACAAAAACAGGAAAAGGTATATAGATGTAATGGAACAGAGGGTGTTTTATGTTACCAAATGGGTTTACTGAAAAGGTCTGGGCTTGTTAGACGGCAGAGGTCACCAGCTGGAAAGGCCTACAAATCTGAAGTAACTACTGGGTATCCGCCCTACACTAAAGATTTGGTGAATGCCATTACACACATAGTGAGGGGTCAAGATCTCATTGTTGGCAAGCAACACATGGACCCTGGAAGTCCCACGCCACGGACTGAAGGGCAGTGTGAGCTATGTATGGCCAACACTAAACAAGGCTTAACTATAATCAAAACATTGATTTTTCATACTTGGTTAGTATGTCAAAAGAAATTGTCCCAACAGTGCACTTACAATGGAACCTCATATTCCATTTGTAATGATACAGGGAGGATCCAATGTTTCGACCCAAAGGGACCCACTCACCGGTACACTATCAGAATTGAAGCAGGGTTGGAAGAAGGAAGAACTGCCGACTATAGAAGAGTGGACTTTAAAGGTTTCTAACCTGGCAGAAATGGCGAAGATTTCAGCGTATTTGAAAGACCATTCGCAACAACGATATAATGCGGAGTGGAAAAAATGGATTGATTACATTCAGAATAAATATGGGACTAAAAAGTTTCATTTAGCATTTGAATAAGTATTGATGGGATATTTATATTGCTTGTAGTCATTTTATAAGAGCTAAAGTGCGGTAGACTTAATAGTTTATTGTTATTAGCATATGGTAGTTTATGATTGTTTTTTTACTTTTAAACCTTGTATTCAGCTCTGGGAAGTCGGGGAGAGGGGAGGGGGGAAGGGGAGGGTGAGAGGGTGGGATTGGGTTGGGAAGGGAGGGAGGGGGTGGGGGTTGGGATGTTAAAGATAAAATGTACTGAAAAACTTTTCAATAAAAAAAAAAAAGAATTGAAGCAGGGTCAACCGTCCTGGTGAACCATGATTTTTATAATAAAGATGTTTCTCAGTCTGTCATTTTTGATGCTTGTAGGGCAATGGATGAAGGAGCTAATGAATGCGATTCCTTGGCTTGGTGGGGGACCTATTCAAATAATGAGAAGTATATCTGTGCCCGCCGATCCAATCGGCATGACTCTTGTGGTAAGGGCACATATTGTGGAGACTGGAAATGTGTTGATTTCCAATCCCGTGGGCTGACTGTTCGCCCAGACACCGTTCCTAAACAGACACATCACCAAATACTTTATCTTACCAGGATGCCAGCCAATTCTTCTTGTTATCAGCACACATGTAATCTTATCAATTTAACTTTTCCTGTTCCTGCAAATTGGTTAGGTACTCGCTATTGGAAAGGGGTGAATGATGAATATGGGTTAGGAATTGATGGAACAGGTTCTGACCCTGGTGTAATTCTCAAAATTCAAATTATCCAGCATAATTTAGACCCAACCAGCCAATCATTATTTCACTCCTACTATCAAGAAATTCAGAAAACTGTTGGACTAGTTCTCCCTCCTAAAGCTCAAAATATGTTTTTAGCTTTGGCCGAGACTATTGCTAAGGAACTCACTGTTAAAAATTGTTTTGTATGTGGGGGCACCAATATGGGAGAACAATGGCCATGGGAAGCCCAAGAACTTAATTATACCCAGATTCTTAACAATCAAGCCAATTTTACCTTTGATCAAAAGGGTGAAGAAATTTGGGCAATTACTACCAACTTGGTAGGCAATATTTGCTACCAGCGTAGTAAAACTGGCTCTAGACGTAGTAATGTGGGATCTTTAAGATGTAAGGGAACTTGGGAAAACAATACTTGGTGGTCAGGTTCCTCAGACCCACAACCTGACCATACTTTAGAAAGAATGACTAAAATGTCCTTTCTTTTAAATCCAGAAGATGACACCTTGAAATGGATTACTCCTACCGGGCTTTATTGGATATGTGGGTGTTTTGCTTATAATTTTCTTCCCAAGGATTGGTATGGGTCTTGTGTTCTGGGGGCAAGTTTTGGGTGTTCCAGTCTATGAGGAGGTTGGTAACATTCGCAGTAAACGTAATACAAAGGACATTCATAAGGGTATTTGGAAAGACGAGGAATGGCCCCCACAGCGTATAATCCATTACTATGGACCTGCAACTTGGGCTGAGGATGGGACCTATGGTTATAGGACCCCGATTTATTTACTCAATCGCTTAATCCGCTTGCAAGCAGTAGTTGAGATTATTACTAATGATACTATTCTAGCCATGACCCATCTAGCAAAAGAAAGTGCTAGATCAAGAACGTACATTATGCAGAATCGCTTAGCTTTAGATTATCTGTTGGCAAAGGAGGGTGGAGTATGTGGGAAATTCAATCTCACAAATTGTTGTATTGAAATTGATGATAGTGGAAAAGTAATCCAAGAAATTGCAGACAGGATGGTTAAGGTAGCTCATGTGCCTGTTCAAACTTGGAATGGGTTACATTTCAGTGAAATCTTTGGTACCTGGTTTCCAAAATTGCCTGGCTTGCAGGCAATTGTGGCCTTCATTGGTCTAATTGCTGCCGGCTGTGTAATTTTGCCTTGTATTATGCCTATTTTTGTTAAAGCCATTTCTAATAGCCTATCCTTATTGGCAGAACGAAAGGCTACTGCTCAGGTAATGGCAATGTGGGACTTCCACAAGGAACAACTTGACAAAGA